>JASAND010025705.1:0-47833 GCA_030248195.1 Trissonchulus latispiculum
CTCAAAACACTTTCAAATTATACACACGCAGAATGCATTCCCACTTAGCTGTGAGTCAGAGTGCCTCATGGCGTACCGTATTGAGCATATACACACTATAATGACTGATCAACAAGCTATGTAGAGGACAATTTGTAATGAAAAGCTTTATGCAGTATGTATTTATATAAAAGTAAAATATATATCTGCAAATTATTCGCATTATGACATACGCCAATATGAGCCTCGTTGTAGGACAGGCTCATATGTTAAGCGGTTGCAACTTGTTTTCCTTAATTTACAACCTCCCTACGGAACTCATATGTATTTTACAGGCTAGTTTTTGCTTATGTACAACCTGCCTACGAAGACTCATATGTATTTTACATGCGACGAAGGAGCACTTTTTGTTCTTGTATATATATATACAATGCATCAACTGTTCGCATTCCACAATATTGCAGGCGTATATATATAGATGTAAGGTCGAGAGGGTATCCCTACAGTTTGGCCTAAAGTGATATGTGTGTTAAGAGGGCGCGGGGGGCGGGGCAGAAGTAAAGTACACCCTCCTCTAAAATGGACTGGTCCCTGGGCATGGACCGCGACCGCGACCACCTCCTAAAAAAATTTGCCTACCCTCAAATCGGCTTTCTGACGACCCTCTGCTAAAATTTTCAAACCCCCTACCTAAATTTTTGATTTTAGTTTATAGATCACATTATCAAAAAATTGCAAAATCTCGCTGTCAGTTTAGATACTTTTTCAGTTTGACTGCAAAACCGATTTTTTACTTATATACCCCCCAATAGACTTTTTGCGACCGTCTCTCCCTTTTTAGCCAGACCCCCCGTCCTTTTTTCCTGGCCTGACCATTTTCCTTTTTTGTCCTGACCATGCCACTTTTTCGCCTGCCACAAACTTACGTATTATCGCGAGAAGTATAGAATTTTTACTTGTTTTTTGGAACTTCTTACTCAACATTTTGAGCTCAAAAAATCCCAGAAAAACTCCCCCAATCCTCCCCAACGCATCTATGAGGGTAAGCAAAAGACTCCGGGTTCGGGCGGGAGCATAGGTGTAACGGGGATTTGGGTTGGGGTGCCCTCCCCCGGAATTTTGGGGGGCCCCATTTTAGACCCCACACAAACCCCCCCAAAACATTTTCTCTATTTTTATGTCAAAAATCGCATTTCCAGCCATTGCTAATGCCAAAAACATTCAACTATGAAGTAATTTTGACATTAGACAGGGGTTTTAAACTCGAAAACTTGATTGGCAACATATTGCTAAGTCTAAAATAAGTTCAATATTAGCCCATAAAACAGTTAAAAACGTGTATTTCTCGCAATAATAAACACTTTAAGCCAAAAATTTGGACTTTTTGAAAATTTTTGCAAAATTTACCCTAAAAATACCCTATTTTTGGCCAATTTTTGCTCCTTCGGCGCGACTAAACCCCCCCCCCCCCAGTTGGGGGCCCTGAGTGGCCGGGGCCCCCAAAAATTTTGGGGGGTTGTAAAAATGGATGGGGGGTCACCATAGGTGTAATTGGGGGGGGGGGGTTTGGGGGGGCTAACCCCCCCAACCATTTTTTCAGCCCCCCCCCCAGAAATTTTTGGGGCCCCCCGGCCCCCCCCCCCACAGGGGGGGGGGGGGGGGGGGGGGCGGGGGTAGTCGCGCCGACGGCGCGAAAATTGCCCTAAAATTGGGCATTTTTAGGGTAAATTTTGCAAAATTTTTTAAAAACGTCCAAATTTTTGGCTTAACGTGTTTATTATTGCGAGAAATACACGTTTATAACGGTTTTATGGACTTCTTGACTCAATATTGACCTTATTCTGGACTCAGAAACATGTTGGCAATCAAGTTCTCGAGTTTAAAAACACTATCTAATGTTGAAATTACTTAATGACTTCATGTTTTTCGGCATTAGCAATGGCTGAAAATGCGATTTTTGGCATAAAAATTGAAAAATTTTTTGGGGGAGGTTTGGGGGGGGAGGGGGCCCCCCCAAAATTCGGGGGGAGGGGCCCCCCCAAAATTCGGGGGGAGGGGCCCCCCCACCCCAAATCCCCGTTACACCTATGGGGGTCATCCCCATAGATGTGTTTAGGGGGGGTGGGGGGTTGGGGGGTAGCCCCCCCATTCATTTTCTCAACCCCCCCAGAAATTTTTTGGGGGGGCGCCCCCCCCCCCCCAACTGGGGGGGGGGGGGGGGGGGGAGCCGCGCCGAAGGCGCGTAAATTGGCCAAAAATAGGATACTTTTAAGGTAAATTTTGCAAAAATTTTCAAAAAGTCCAAATTTTCGGCTTAAAGTATATACCTGTTATTGCGAGAAATACACGTTTTTAATAGTTTTATGGACTTTTTGACTGAATATCAGCCTTCTTTTGAACTTAGAAACACCTGGACAATCAAGTTTTAGAGTTTAAAACCACTGTCTAATGTTAAAATTACTTCATGATTCGATGTTTATTAGTATTACAAACGGCTGAAAATGCTATTTTTGACATAAAAATTGAAAACTTTATTGGGGGAGGGTTGGGGGGGTCCTGGGGAGGGTTGGGGGGTCTCCAGAGGGCCCCCCCCAGAAAATGTTGGGTGGGGGGAGCCCCCCCCCACCCCAAATCTCCGTTACACCTATGGGGGACTCGGTTCCCAACGGAGGTTTCGATTTTATGCCATTTTTGTCCAAAAATCCTGGGGTGTAACAAAAATCTGAAAATCTGGGGGGTCGCCAAAATTTGTCACAGGGTTTTTTTGTGCATTTTACTGTGCATATGCACACTTTTTTTCCAAAATGCACACTCGAATTTAAAAATGCACACATAAATGCACAGTCAAATTTTGCGTCCGCTAACCGCAAAATGCTCTAAAAAATTTCCAAAGTGCTTTAAATTTAAAAAAAGCTCTAGCTTTTAGCTGGGGGCTGCCGCCCCCAGACCCCCGCTTTTTCGTACGTATATACTATTTTTCGGTCAAGGCAACGTCACAACAACCTTTCTTTGTTTTGTTCTTCCTCACTAAAGCCACTAATTATTCAAATATTTCTGCTTTAGATTGTTAAGTATATAATTTATACTAGTGTGCATTCCTTCATCGTCAAAAATAAAAGGCTGAATTAAGCCAATTTTTCTCAAAGCATTTCTTTACATTTTCTTCCTCTACAACGGTTCGACGTGTGCAATGCTAGCTCTCTTATTGCCGTTTGTTAATCTGTTAAAATGGTAAGAAATTGTTCATAAAAATTTCTTTCGTGTTCAAAATTCCAAAAAATTCCCAACTTCTGGGGAACTCCGCCCAGACCTCCCCGGCGTCGACTTTCAATCTAATTTCTGCATTATATATATACGTTAGATATATATATTAAATGGTTACCCGCAGAACAGGGCTGAATTACACCAATACGTAATTTCAGCTCGGATTTTGTCGTTACTTTGAAGAAATTCTTGAATTATATAAGTAAATTTGGCAGCAAATTGACAATCCTATGTTGATTTTATGTTATTCAAAATTTTGCGCTTAATAGGTTCACAGCATTGCAGATGTCAAAACCCGACACCTATGTACGTTAGTTTGTATAGTTATGCATTTGCCTAAATATCAGTTTATATATATATACACATGTGCTAACCCGTTAAGATTTAAAATCGTCATCAAAACATCAACTAAAGCGTGGGATTCCAGTTGAAGTCAAAAATGCGTAGAACACAAAATTACGGCCAAAAATGTACGTTATAGTTCAAAATAAGCAATTTTTTAAAAATGCACACACTTTTTCCAAAATGCACACTATTTTTTAAAAATGCACAAAAAATGCACACTTGTCCGCAACCAAAAAAAACCCTGATTTGTCATTTTGGTGGGGGAATCCCCTCCACCCCCTCCCCCTAACAAATCTATGCCCAGGACCCCCCCCAACACAGTTTCAACAGGGGGGGTTGGGGGTACAGTCATAGGTGTACCTGGGGGTGGGGTGGGTGGGCGAGGAACCCCTCCCTCCAAATGGAAAAGTGCCGACCCCACCCTCGGAATTTTGGAGGCAGACCAGACCCCACCCCAAATGGCCAAATCCCAGACCCCACCCACCCAGATTTGCCAGACACCGCCCAAGGTTTTTTTTAGGCCATAGCTTAGGCCATGGCCTAAATTTATGAGTCGATGGCCTAAAGAATTTTGGCCGTTGAGGCCATTTGGCCTAAATTTTTCGACGAAAACCCAGTTAAATTTTATTGATTTTTAAGTAAAAACAGCAATTTTCTAAAAAATTTTTCGCGCCTTCGGCGCGAATATGTATAGTCAAGCGGGAAAAAACCCATTTCAATATGCGGGAAAAAAAACCCACCTCCAGTGTGGGCTTACCGGTATGAGCTATATAGGATTTTAATAGCCTATCTTGAAGAGCGTCAAAAATAACCCTAGAGGCTGCATTATTGTTGTTCCCACTGCTTCCCTGCAAATTTTTTGGGACTTTGAAATTTTCGAAAATTTTGGTCCGTCCAAGTGCCGAAATTTGGCAAACTTTGGCTGGCCACCCTGAACTACTGGAAAGACCTAGACCAAAGCGGATAGTATGTATGTGTAGGCCATCTGTTGGGCTTCATGATGATATATGCCACACTGCTCTAACCCCTCCGGTGCGACCTGGGGGTGACCTAGAGTTGGCGGGAAAAAAAACCCATCGGTGGGAAAAAAACCCACTTTTCAAAATTGAATATTTTTCCAACCGTTAACAGGAAAGGTCAAACTAATACATACATTTGTTTAATAGAGCCTATAGATTAAATTGGTATAGGTTTTACCCGGGTTCGTTCTGTTATGGGTGGTCCAGGGGGTCTAAATCGGACATGGTGCCATTTCAAGCCAAAATTTCAATTTTGGCCAAAAATGCTTATTTTTGCCTTAAAATGGGTCTAGTTTGGCTCTAAATACAGGAAAAACACGTTTTCTACACGATAGGATGCTTAAACTGCCAAAAATAAACAATTTTTAAAAATTTCCAAAATTTGCCTATGTTTACGTGTTAAACATACAAAATTTTCAAAATTCAATTTTTTCTGAAAATTTTCAAAAATGTTGGTATTTTTCGATGTAGACCTACTAAAAACAACCCGCTCTTTCGAATGGCACCGTCAAAATTGTTCTGGCACGCTTCCAGCAAAAAATCCGGGTGGGTTTTTTTCCCGCCGATGGGTTTTTTCCCGCATTGGGTTTTTTTTCCCGACACGGAAAACTTTAATTTCTCCATAACGGCAGGGTCTAGGGAGACAAACTATACCTCATTCGAAAGCTTAGGGCAAACCCTAATTAAATATAGTATCAAAGTCGTGCTAACCCAAACCAGTCGAAAGTTCTGGTCCAAGAAAAAAAAGTGGGTTTTTTCCCGCTTGACTATACATTTTCACTTGTATTTCTGGGCTGCGCCATCTGCCAGCTAGTTACATTGTCTATTTGCACTTATAAATACGCATTCTAGTTATAATTTCATTTACTAATATAAAGATTTCCTCAAAGAAATGCTATTTTTAATATGTATATAGTTTAACTTTATTTCTGCTAGTTTAATTTTTTCTTTCTTTGGTTCTCTCTCTATATATATACTCGTATTGATAATATATATAATATTGATAATAATTCATTAATACTGTCGTGCACTATTATTTCTATGCTAACAAGGTTCTGTTTTTGCCATTTTAAGGTAAAAAAAGTAGTATTTCTGGTGTGTTAAACAGTGACGATGGCGATTTTTGTTGTTAAACAGCGATTTTTGAATATATAACGCGTGAATACATGATAACTGTAATTTTAACAATGCGTACAATAACGCACAATCTAAAAATTAACAAAATTTGGATGACCTAAATTTTTTGGCTGATGGCCTAAAAAATTGGAGTCGTTGAGGCCATTTGGCCTAAAGTTCGGCGACCAAAAAAAACCCTGCACCACCCTCAAAATTTTGAAAATTTTACGCCAAAATTAGTAAAAATTCGAAATTTTTGCAAAAAATCGAAGTTTATTCGAACAAATCAGCAAAAAAGAAGAAATATTCTTGGTTTTTAGTTGGAAATAACGCTTTTTTAGCAAATTTGCGATTTTTTCTGAATTTTTGATCAAAAAATTTTTTACCCCCCAAATTCGATTTTTCCGGACCCCACCCCACCTCAAAACGGCTGACCCCACCCACCATAATTTCGGCTACCCCAGGCATCCCCCAGCGTTTTCTCAAGGTACACCTATGTACAGGCGCGTAGCCAGGGGGGGGGGGAATGGGGGGAATCCCCCCCGAAATTGTGTTGCCCCCAGGAATTTTTCCTGCCATGTGTAAAACGCCCATTTTTCAAAAAATTTTCGCGCCTTCGGCGCGTACTGACTGAAATTTACCATCATAATATGGGTTTGGAACGCCAAAAATGAGTGCTAAATATCCTATTGGATGTGGTTCGCCCAGTTTATGCATCATTTGCGTGCATGAAAACGTATTGAGCCTCATTTCGCTTCTTTAATTAAAAGAATGCTTTGAAAAAATTCCTCAGACGTTACAAATTTGAAAAATTTTTAACTTCTGGGGGGCTGCGCCCCCCAGACCCCCCACCAAATTTTGGCATCCCCCCCCCCCCGAAAATTTTTTTCTGGCTACGCTAGTGCCTATGTATACAGTACCCTGCAACCAAATGGTGACAGTCATAGGTGTATAGTCAAGCGGGAAAAAAAACCCACTCGCCAATGCGGGAAAAAAACCCACCCCTAGCGTGGGCTTACCGGTATGAGCTATCTAGGATTTTAATAGCCTATCTTGAAGAGCATCCAAAATAACCCTGGAGGGTGTATTATGGTAGCTCCCACTGCTTCCCTGCAAATTTTTTGGGACTTTGAAATTTTTGGAAATTTTGGTCCGACCAAGTGCCGAAATTTGGCAAACTTTGCCGGGCCACCCTGAACTACTGGAAAGACTTAGACCAAAGCGGATTATATGTACCTGTAGGGCATCTGTTGCGCTTCATGATGATATATGTCACACTGCTCTGACCCCTCCGGTGCGACCTGGGGGTGACCTGGAGTTGGCGGGAAAAAACCCACGGTGGGAAAAACCCACTTTTCAAAATTAAGTTTTTTTCTAACCATTGACCGGAAAGGTCAAATCAATACAAACGTTTGTTTAATAGAGCCTATAGATTAAATTGGTATAGGTTTTACCTGGGTTCGTACTGTTATGGGTGGTCCAGGGGGTCTAAATCGGACACGGTGCCATTTCAAGCCAAAATTTCAATTTTGACCAAAAATGCTTATTTTTGCCTTAAAATGGGTCTAGTTTGGCTCTAAATACAAGAAAAACACGTTTTCTACACGATAGGATGCTTAAACTGCCGAAAATAAACAATTTTTAAAAATTTCCAAAATTTGCCTGTTTATGTGTTAAAGATACAACATTTTCAAATGACCATATGACCTCAATTTTAGTACAAAAACTAATATATTTTGATGCAGTTGTACTAAAAACAACCCGCTCTTTCATTTGGAATGGTTAGAAATGCTCCTGGCAACTTGCCAAAAATTTTTTGGGGTGGGTTTTTTCCCGCATATGGGTTTTTTCCCGCATTGGGTTTTTTCCCGCCAGTTTGGGACAATTTTTCTCGCTAACGGCACACCCTAGAGAGGTGTTCTATAGCTCATAAGAAAGCTTACGACTAGGCCTAGCTACCTGTATAATCAGCATTTCGATATGTCAAACCATTAAAAAATTCTGGCCAAAAATCTGAAAAGTGGGTTTTTTCCCGCTTGACTATACCTGGGGGCGGGGCGGGGGGGAACCCCTCCCCCAAATGGAAAAGTGCCGACCCCACCCTCGAAATTTTGCAGGCAGACCCAACCCCCAAATGGCCAAATCCCAGACCCCACCCTCAAAATTTTGAAAATTTTGCCTCAAAATTAGTAAAAATTCGAATTTTTGCAAAAAATCGAAGTTTTTCCGAATAAATGAGCAAAAATGAAGAAATATTGTTGATTTTTAGTTGGAAATAACGGTTTTTTAGCAAATTAACGAATGTTTTCTATTTGGTCCAGGGGTCTCATACTTATAGTTTGAGGTCATCTAGGGTGGCGCTATATTATCACACAGTGGGACTCGCCGGGCCTACTAGGCTTCCAGGGCGGCCCCGTTTTTTTATCCTTATTTGGGGGTGTTTTTTCCCGGGTCTGACTATATGTAATTTTGCTATTCTATAATATAATTGAAAAACTACGTAAACAATATCACCACCATATAAGAATATTTTGTCGATTTTCTGAAAAGTTTTGCAGAAAAAAGGACGACCTTGAAAAAACGAAAAAGAAACAGCGGCAGCCCTGCAAGCATAGGTATACCTGGGGTTGGCTGGCATTTTTTTAGTGGGGGGGCTGGCTTTTTTCCTAGGCAAAACTGTCTGGGGGGGGGAAGTCTGGAGGGGTCCCCCAAGGTCTGGGGGGGGCTCGGATTTCTGGGGGGAAGAAAAATTTTTCAAAAAATGCCTAAAAATAGCCAAAAAATGCCTAAAAATAGCTATTTTTTGCTGCTAAGCTAAAAAATTAACTATTTTTAACTTAAATTTAAGCTTAAAATAGCTAAAAATGCTTAAAAATGGCTAAAAATCCGGCGAAGCCGGAAAAATTTTTCAAAATTTACCCTCAAAACCCTATTTTCCCGGGCATTTTAAAGTTCTGGGGAGGGGGAAGGCCCGAATCCTGGGGGGGGCGATTCTGGGGGGGGCGACCCAAGTGGGGGGGGACGGATTTCTGGGGGTCCCCCCCCCCCCCCCCTGCAGGAAAAAGCCAAGGGGTGGGCCCCCCTGTAGGGAAAAGCCAGGGGTGGGCCCCCCCACTTTTGGCAGCCCCCCCACTTTTTTGGGGGGTCGCCCAAAAGTGCCGAAAAATTAGGTTTTTGAGGTCAAATTTTCAAACATTTTCTCAATTTTTAGCTAATTTATGGACTTATAAGTTAATTTGAAGCTTAAAAACAGTGATTTTTTGTGTTTTTACCTAAAAAATGCTAATTTTTCGCTAAAAATTTCGGCATTTTATACCTTGGACTCGCCCCCACTTTTTCGGAAGCCCCCCCCCCCCTCCCTAGTGGGGGGGGGGGGGCGAAGCCCCCCCCACTTTCAAAACCCTAAAAATGCCAGGTTGGGGAGGCCCTCCCTCCAAATGGAGAAGTTCTGACCCCCCCTCGAAACTTGGGAGTGAGACCCCACCCCCACATGGGCAAATCCCAGACCCCACCCACCCAAATTTGCCAGACCTCACCCTCAAAATTTTCGAAATATTAGGTCAGTCAGAAAAAATTCTAACATTTAACAAAAATTCTCGGTTATAAAATTGCTAATTTTGGGTTGTAAATAGATCCACCACCAAGGGTGTCCACCACCAAAATTCCGAAATTTACCCCCCCCCCTAGGCAAAATATATAACCAGTGAAACTATGAGCACTGGCCGATTTTGAGAAAACCCTGCTGCCTTAAATTGAAGTTCCAGCCCAGTGTCACAAAATGCGGTTTCCCTCCTCCCCATGGCTAATATGCTTAGATTAACCCTAAATATATATCTTCTAAAAACATGTTTTTCAGATATTTTCAAGATTTACTAGATTTGTAAAATATCTGGAAAAAGTCTGGAAAATGTCTGGAAAAAGTCTGGAAAATGGCTGGAAAAAGTCTGGAAAATGCCTGGAAAAAATCTGGAAAGTCTAGAAAAAGTCTGGAAAATGCCTGGAAAAACGTTTTCCAGACTTTTTCCAGGGATTTTCCATACATTTTCCAAATCTAGAAAATACCTTGAAAATATGTGGAAAATGTCTGGAAAAATTTTTCCAGGTATTTTCCAGACTTT
Organism: Trissonchulus latispiculum; assembly: GCA_030248195.1. NCBI lineage: Eukaryota > Metazoa > Nematoda > Enoplea > Enoplida > Ironidae > Trissonchulus > Trissonchulus latispiculum. The sequence goes on from JASAND010025705.1 coordinate 9,842, forward strand.
TTCCAAACAACAGAAAAAACCTGGAAAAATTTTAGGGTTAAAAATTTTTCCAGACTTTTTCCAGACTTTTTCCGGAAAAAGTTTTCCTGTGGGGGGGGGGGGGGGGGGGGGGGAACCCCTCCCACAAATGGAAAAGTGCCGACCCCACCCTCGAAATTTTGGAGGCAGACCCAACCCAACCCCCAAATGGCCAAATCCCAGACCCCACCCACCAAAATTTGCCAGACCCCACCCTCAAAATTTTAAAAATTTTGCCTCAAAATTAGTAAAAATTCGAATTTTTGCAAAAAATCGAAGTTTTTCCGAATAAATGAGCAAAAATGAAGAAATATTGTTGATTTTTAGTTGGAAATAACGGTATTTTAGCAAATTAACGAATTTTTTCTAAATTTTTGACCAAAAACTTTTTAACCCCCCCCCCAAATTCGATTTTTCCGGACCCCACCCCACCTCAAAACGGCTGACTGACCCCACCCACCATAATTTCGGCTACCCCCTCCCACAACGTGTTCTCAAGGCACACCTATGGTGACAGTTGGCGATAATTGGGAGGAGTTTGTGAAGTTGATGGAAATCCCCGAAGTTGACGAAAATCAGTCTGCGAAAGTTCGCGAATTTCAGTTTTCGCCAACTGTTACCTTATGAGTGCAGGGTACTGTATATTGTGATGTTTTGTAGCAATTTATATCCTTGGCTCATTCCTTGGCATCACAGGTGTAACGGAGATTTGCGGTGGGGGGGGCTCCCCCCCCAACTTTTTTTGGAGGGCCCCCTCTGGGGACCCCCCCTCCAACCCTCCCCCAAAACATTTTTCAATTTTTATGCCAAAAATCACATTTTCAGCCGTTTCTAACGCCAATGAACATTCAACTATGAAGTGATTTTGACATTAGACATGGTTTTTAAACTCGAAAACTTGATTGCCAACATGTTTCCAAGTCCAAACTAAGGTCAATAATGAGTTAGAAAGTTCATTAATACAGTTAAAAATGTGTATTCCTCGCAATAAGACACTTGAAGCCAAAAATTTAGAAAATTTTGAAAATTTTTGCAAAATTTACTCTAAAAACACCCAATTTTTGGCAGTTTTTCGCGCCCCCCGACGACCCCCCCCCAAAAAGTTCTGGGGGGGGGGGGGGGTGAAAAAATGGCTGGGGTGGGGGGGCTACCATAGGTGTAAGGTGAGGGGGGGGTTGTGGGGGGGTAGCCCCCCAAGCCTTTCTTCAACCCTCCCCCAAAACTTTTGGGGGGGGGGGGACGTCCCCCCCCAACGGGGGGGGCGGGGTAGTCGCGCCGAAGGCGCGAAAAATGGTCAAAAATTGGGCATTTTTAGGGTAAATTTTGAAAAAATTTTCAAAAATGTCCAAATTTTTGGCTTAAACTGTTTATTATTATGAGAAATACACGTTTTTAACTGTATTATGGATCTTATGACTCAATATTGTCCTTATTTTGGACTTGGAAACATGTTGGCAATCAAGTTTTTAAGTTTAAAACCACTGTCTAATGTTAAAATTACTTTATGGTTAGATGTTTTTTATCATTAGAAACGGCTGAAAATGCGATTTTTGGCATAAAAAATGAAAAATTTTTTTGGGGGAGGGTTGGGGGGGTCCTGGGGGGGGGGGTTGGGGGCATAGTTTCCCTGGAACTTTGGGTCTGGGGGAGGGGGGGTAAATCTTGGCCGATCCCCGAAATGTGATGGGGGGTACCCCCCCAACAACCCCCCAGAATTCGGACCTCAGAAATTTCGAAAAATGGCCAAAAAATGCAAAATTTTCTGTAATTTAGCCCTTTTTCATCAACATAAGGCTTGTTCATAACGTTTTAGGCGCTTTTGCACCGTTTTAAAGCAATTTTAGGTCAAAATTTTAGAAAAATTTTTCAAAAAATGACCATTTTTCGACCAAATTTAGCTAACTTTTTGGGTCCAAAAATCGTTGGGGGGGGGGGGTTCGGGGGGGGTAGCCAAAAGTTGGGGGAGGGTAAGTCAAAAAATCTGGGGGGGGGTAAATTTGGTCAAAAATTTTGGGGGGGGGGGGGATACCCCCCCCAACCCCCCCCCCCCAAAGGAAGCTATGGTTGGGGGGGTCGCCAGAGGGCCCCCCCCCAGAAAATGTTGGGGGGGGGAGCCTCCCCCACCCCAAATCTCCGTTACACCTATGGGGGCTACCCCCCCCCCCCCCCCCCCCACCTTACACCTATGCTTGGCATTATGCATAGTTTCCCTGGAACTTAGGGTCTCGAGAGGGGTAAATCTTGGGATTTTGGTGGCCGACCCCCGAAATGTGATAGGGGGTTATCCCCCCCAACCCCCCCCCCCCAGAATTTGGACCTCAGAAATTTCGAAAAATGGCCAGAAAATGCAAAATTTTCTGTAATTTAACCCTTTTCTCATCAAAATAAGGCTTGTTTTTAACGTTTTAGGCGTTTTTGCACCGTTTTAAAGCGATTTTAGGTCAAACTTTTAGAAAAATTTTTCAAAAAATGACCATTTTTCGGCCAAATTTAGCTAACTTTTTGGATCCAAAAATCGTTGGGGGGGGTTTCGGGGGGGTAGCCGAAAGTTGGTTGAAAATTTTAAGGGGGGGGGGGGAATTTTTTAAAATTTAGGATTAAAATGGTAAAATTTGGCAATTTTGGGGTAATGTGGGTGGCTCCTCGAATGGGGAGGGGGGAGGTCAACGAATGGGGGTTAAAGGAAGTATCCTCTGTTGACTTTTGAGCCCCCACAATTGTCGCTGACATTTGGATCCTGTTTAGGGCCTGGGCCGGGGGGGCGTGATTGCCGGAGCGCCAGGCTCTGGTGAATCGTTCCTCCAGTTCGTGAAGATTTCCAATTTTTTAAATATATGTAATGAATAACTTAGATCTTACGCTCAAAATGGTTAAAAAAGTCAGTTTCTAATTGGTTATCATTCTAAAGGCCGGTTCAGACTGACGCCTTAAAACTCAGTTTTAAGGTTTTAAGGTTTTAAGTTTTAAGTGACGGTGTTCACACTGAGTTTTAAGTTTTTAGTTTTAAGTTTTAAGAGTTCCTTAAAACTTAAAACTGGACTTGAAATTGTTCAAGTCTTAAAACTAGTTTTAAGGATTTTAGTGCAGAATATAGCGTTTTGATTGACAGCTAGAGCAATCCTACCCTGTTAAAACTTAAAACTGGCAATCCAGTGTGAATCAATCCTTGCTAAAAATAAATTTCTTAAAACTAAAAACGTTAAAACTTAAAACCTTAAAACTTAAAACTTTGGCAGTGTGAACCAGGCTTAAAAGAAGTTCTTACAGAAAATGGGACTTACGATCCTGCTTATGTTAAGTTTTAGTTTTGGTATTGTGTCCAAGCCATAATTAATTGTAATTGTATGATTGCTAAAATCAGAGTTGCCAGTCCCAATTAAGCATTTAATTGGCCTTACTAGAAGAAAAGCTTAAAATTATCATATTACCAGCACAAGAGAAGGGCACCTACAAGCTTAGTTAGGATTAATTAGCCCAAAATAATGATCTTTTATGCTTGAGGTATTGATTATAATAATAATAAGGTCAATTCCAAAATTCCCCTTTCTGAAAGGACAGGTGTCTTTTCCTTCAGTGACCCGGGTGCGGTCACTCTCCCCTTCCATTTCCAGAGATTATTAACGAAAAGAAGAATCATAAAACTCCAGGGATTCCAGGGTTGGCTTGAAAAATCAGAATGTCAAGTTATCACGGAAAGAATTCAACATTTCTAGTCGAAAAGAATGCACTAATCTTTATCAGCAGCGTCTAAAAGCATTTTTTCATTGTTTAATAACATAAATTAGAAGATGGTTTAACAAAATATTCGCATAATTCGGCTGTACGTAAGAAATTAGGCATAATAAGTACCTAAACACATTAATTTGTAATAATTCGTGTTTTACAGTGTTCCTAGGTTCTAATCTGTTGTTAGTAATGTTAATTAGTGTTAGTTAGGCTTACTTTATGTTAATTAGCTAATTATTACGTAAGAAATGAATTTTTGGTCCGTGACGCAACTTAGGCTCATAAGAAAGAGAATTTTCTCCCATTTCCAAAATGCAATCCCCACGTTTTAACTCCCAAAATTGGGTGAGTTATAGACGAAAATGTTTTAGTAAGATTAGCTTTAATTTCGTAATCTTACTCTGCTTAAAAGGAAAGTCCTAAAAGTGGACTTCTAAAAAACCTTTATACTAACTTTCCTCCTTTCTTTCTTTCCTCCTTTCTTTGTCAGGGAGGTTGTCTACCTCCCAGACTACATAGCAGTCAGGTGTACTGCTGTCCCTTTTCTTTTCCTACGTTCTTGAGGGTTGTCCTCAGGTGAACTTTTGTTGGGCCTAGTCCAACAGAGGGAGGACAACAAAAGTTCGCCTCTCCTGAGGAAAATAAGACAAACATTTAACACATAGGTAAAGTTCGGAGGGGGCTTAATTTAATTTCCCCAATTAAAATTATTTCAGAAATTAACCAGATATGTTTAGTCAAATACGTAGAATATCAAGATTCCCATTTTAAGTCTTTGTAACTTACGTAGATTGCGTAAAAGTTGGAAACAGAAGCCAAAATTCGTGATATTTCCCCTTTGGTTACGTTTATATGTTAACCAAAATTTCGCAAAGTTTTGCAGAATTTCAGCACCTAAAATCCATCAAAAAAGGGTCAGTTGGGGGGCAACAATTTCCAAATCTCATTAATTTTGGTCCTTAATGGCCCAGCTGGCTCAACCATCCGCTGCAGGCCCTGTGCAAAAGATAGCAAGCTTCTAGAAAGTTCTAGATCTTTCTAGAAGCTTTAGGCTAAAATAAAAGAGAAATTCCGCCCCCAGTTCGCTAATGACCTGTTACCGAGCTGTCAGCAAAACTGTCAGCTCGGTCCCCAAAATTTTAAGTTCTTCAGTGTCCGTTTAGTTTCGACCGAGAGCGGTCGTTGTTTGAGTCCCCACCCCGGTGTGTATTGCTTCTCGGACCACAGGTGTGGTACGAGAATATAGCAAGCAGTACACACCTCCCCTTTTAGGACGCAAATAGGACTTTTCTGGCCCACACAGGCCAGAAAAGGGCTGAGCTTTATACACGGACATTACAACTTGAGGAGCCGCATGGGTTTCTTATGCCCGGCTCAGGATCTGAAATATAGGAAAAAATATTAGGAAATTTCGGCCTTCTGGCCTATTTTTTTATTTTATGCAATTTTCGGCCTTCGGGCTTTATTTTTATTATGATATTTTTTGGGCCTTCATGGCCAATTTCTATGAAGTATTTTGGGCCAAAGGAGCCCTCAATTTTACAGCAATTTCTTGGGCCCAAGGCCATTTTTAGTTCCATAGCATGTTGGGCCTCCGGGCCAGTTTTATTTTACCTTTTATTATATTATTTAATTAATTCAAAATTATAAGGGCAACTCATGTAAACCCCTCCTGTGCGATGGAGGTCTAGAGGTGTGCCCACTTTTCTCTTCTTTTACTTTTCTCGTTTTAATTCCTTTTCATTTACCAAGCCACGGCCTTTTGGCCTAAAAATTAGTAGGCCTTTATGGCCAAACTATTCTCTTCATTTGTCACTTTTGGGGTTATTTTTTGTAGTTTTCGTGGGATTATGAGTGGGATCCCTAACCCCTGATTCTGAGCTAGAGAGCCCCTTAATTACGGCTCTGAAACTAATAAGCTAGTTAGAACGATTAGTTCCCCACAGCCGGTGTCGTGAAATATTCTTCCCCCCCAAATATTTTTCCCCCCTATAAGGTGAAATATTTTTCCCCCCTGAATATTTTCCCCCCTTCGGAGCAATAAGGTGAAATATTTTCCCCCTAAATATTTTTTCTCCCCGAATATTTTTCCCCCCTACTAAGGTGAAATATTTTTCCCCCCTAAATATTTTCCCCCTGAAATATTTTCCCCCCTCAACTTTACACTGTTCTGTCCAGTACAGTAAGTTATATGAAACCCGTTCAGATTATGTTGCTGCGCCACTGTAGCTTTATATATGTTAGGCAACACAAATGGAGGATTACTGCTAACGTAGAAACATTATACAATTATTTTAACTTATTTGTTTTGTAACTTTTGCATGTTAACTTCTAAAGTAAAAACATTATACAATAGTTTTAAAGTACTATTATATTTTAATAGATGCATTAATGCAATTAATGCATTCTGTACTGTTACTAGACGGTATAAAGACTTTGGAAATAATACGTTAAGTCAGTGGTTGTTGAATTTCGCTTTACTAAAATAAACAGTATTATTTATTCTTTTCAAGCATACACTTTTTACAGATATTCACAATATTCACAATATTCCATGCCATTTTCTAAGAAAATGTGCTAATTTTGTGTTTGCGGTTTTCTGTTCACCTTAAGGTGGTGGTTTTCTTTTGTGTAAATTTGTCGCTATATTCAATTCTTTATTAAAGTAGATGAATCTTTCCAAATATGCTATTTTGGTACTTTTTAACATTCTGGGAACATTTTAACATTCTTAAAACTTGACCAAATGAGTAAAATTGGTTAGGTATGTTTTGATCTCGCTCAGTCAAAATCGCAAAATCTTTCGATTTCACAAAATTAGATTTTTTGATTCGCAGGGGACCAAGGGGAACCAAAAAATTTGTTGTGTTCAGTATGAATCTGAAATCAGTTTTTCGATTCAGCTTCCGTTAGTTCAGGATAAGCTTACATCTTAGGCTTATAACTTTAGCTTATATTGAGCTAATGGAAAGCTGAATCGAAAACTGATTTCAGATTCGAAAACTGATTTCAGATTCGTATACTGAATACAACAAATTTTTCGGTTCCCCTTGGTCCCCCCTGCGAATCAAAAAATCTAATTTTGTGAAATCGAAAGATTTTGCGATATTTGAACTGAGCGAGATCAAAAACATACCTAACCAAATTTTAGCTCATTTGGTCAAGTTTATAAGACATATATAAAGCTACAGTGGCGCAGCAACATAATCTGAACGGGTTTCATATAACTTACTGTACTGGACAGAACAGTGTAAAGTTGAGGGGGGGAAAAATATTTCAGGGGGGAAAAATATTTAGGGGGGAAAATATTTCACCTTATTAGGGGGGAAAAATATTCAGGGGGGAAAAATATTTAGGGGGGAAAATATTTCACCTTATGCTCCGAAGGGGGGAAAAATTTTGAGGGTGGAAAAATATTTCACCTTATAGGGGGGAAAAATATTTGGGGGGGAAGAATATTTCACGTCACCGGCAACTAGGAGTTGCCGGCCCTGTTTTTGCAAAAGCCCTGTAATGTCTTAAAATTTCCATAGTCAGTCAGTATTATGTTTTATTTTCAGCGTTAGGTCGGCAGTAAAACCACTAGGCACTAAAAATATAAGGTGTTTAAAAAAGCTCTAATCTCTAAAACTTGAGTTGTTCTATGTTTAATTTAATTAATTATCAAGCAGTCGTTTAAGAGGAATGGCCGGCTTCCTCACTTTTCGTAGTTTTAATTAATCGTGTATCTAGTTTAATTGACTGTTCTTTGTTGTTAGTAATAATTGCTTAGCAATTATTACTCACTGGCTTTCATCAAAATTCAAATCAAATCTTTTCCAAACTTGTGAAATTTAAGCCTTTTTCTAGTAAAATTTCTTTTATAAGCAATTCTAAGGAATTGCAAAGCCGAAAAGCTCACGCACAAGAAAGTTCAAAGTTTACAAACTTCTTACACATATGAGCCTAAGTTTAATGTATTAGTTAGTCTAAGTAGCTAGATAGTTATTAATATGACTGTTTTGTACAATTAAAGTGTGAATGTTTTGTAAGACTGAAGTGTGAATGTTTTGTAAGTCTGAAAGGTGAATGTTTTAGTGTGAATGTGTTACAAACTCAGATGTGAATGTGTCCCAAAAAAGTACCTAAGGCGGTTATTCGGGTAAACCCCTCATGGAGTGTGAGGTTCCGAAATTAACCAAGTTTCAAGGATGTTTGGTTGAATGGTTGAAGATTGTTCTGATTTGCATGTATGCGGAATGAATATTTTTGGATAATTGCGGCGACAACTCACGGAAACTCCCCTTGTACGATAGGGGTTGTGAGGATTGTCAAATCAGTATGAATGGCAGTTGAGTGAATGCTTATTGATAATGTGATTAGCAATATTGGGATAATCCAGGATTACTAAGGTTTAAATAGGTTGTAGCAAACTCTACCAATAATTGTCAAACTGTAAATTGTAGTAAACTCTATATTAATAAAAGGTAACGCTTTAAACAGTTCACAACGCCAGTCAAACCGGATTATCTTAATATATAGTAGTTTTTTGGTTCTCGTCTAGTGCATGAGACCAATCCTTGTAGAATGGTTCTAAAACTCCTGCATTAAGCAGGAAAATAGTATGAATGTGTATAAATGATTGTCTGCCTGTTGAATACTTGTGAATCTGAGGGATATGAGTGTGATAAACAGTGTGAATGAGTACCTACTTCAATATTAGGGTAATGTGCAAATTGGTTAGTTAGTCTAGTCCAGGGTCATGGGGACCCCCAGGATAAGCTGATACTACCAGGTGGTCCTCGATTCGTCCACGTAGGTATCCCCGCGAGAAGGGAGTGGACGAATCGCAAATAAAGGACTTCGTGCTGGTCTATTTCGCCTGTTTACAATCAGATTTCGTCCCAAAACATGCAATATAAATTAGTTAAGTCTGTTCACTGTTTCGTATTAATTGTATGTGCCAATCAGCTAGATCTGTGTCAGTAAATTTATCTCGAGCTAGTATTTCTTGCTTTGCATTGCAAAATAGTTCCTACATCTTGTCAACCTTTAGCCCAAAAAGCTAAAGTTAGTTTTAATCAAATTGCAAGAATTATGTCAAAATTGTTATTCATGCCCTCACTTGTTCTCGCTAACTGGTCAACTAATTTGGTTATAATTCGTATCTTTACGAAGTACATTATCTCTACAACTTAGACTTTCTATGTCAACCAGTTGCTTCAAAAGGTAAACGTTTTCCGTCTGAAAATCCTAGCCGAAATTGGGCTATAAACATCAAATCATATTTGTTTGTCAAAATGAACGAGTAACTATGGGATCTAATGGCATACACGGTGAATATTGTTACGTAAGTATCAAATAACCTAAAGCCACATAAATAATAGTTAGTAATTTGTTAATACTGTGCAATTACGTAGGAATAGAGAATCACAACAAAACCATCTTCTAATAAACTTAAAAGGAATAATCTGGCAAATATGCGTTTCTACTCTTGCAAACTCGTTATACAGGAAACAGGTGCTTTCCTGTCGCAAAGGCCCTAACTGCCAGAAAAGCCTTTTGGTCTCAAACCTAATTATGCGCACACCGAATATAACTGTAAAGAATACATGTTGAACCGGCGATTTCTGGCATCCCAATGCAGGAAATCGCCCAACTCGGCGAAATTTTGCCTACTTCAAGCTGATAACGCATAATTAGTCACGTTCTGTTCCGCAAAGCGGTCAAAGTGTGTTAATTCTGGTTTTCAACAAAAATCTTAATCAGAATTAACTAAATCTCTAATTTTCGTCTCTGAAAGCCTTGAAAGTGAGTAATAGTTGCTGGGTTTGATTCCCGCACTTGTATTCTGAACTTATGGGTTTTAACCCATTTGATTCAGGTTCGTCGAAGGTCATTCCTGCCGGATTTGGATCCTCAGTATTCTGGTCCAGTGAGACTATAAGCGGATTGATGAGCCTTATCTGAAGAATCCTGCAGTTGTAGTCCAGTTGTTCAGTGAAGATTTGCCAGTAGAGATTGATTGATTTGCCTGCCCTGATCTGTAGTCCAGTTGAACGCTATTCAGTACAATTTAAGGTACATTGGAGGAGGAATTTGCAGTCTAAGAATCTGAGGCAGAGACTTTGACCTAGAGAACCGAATCACTGTTGGGTTAACCACAAAACTGAACCAGAAGCCAAATTTATTCCGATTCTCGTTCGTATACCCTGAAATATCTGTAATGCAATATAATTTCTGCACACTTGTTGTCACTGTAAAAGTTATCATCCCTATCTTGTCTCTGGCTTAGGCCAACTGCTAAACTGTAATAGAAGAAGACGAACTGATTCTAGAAGACAGCTACTCGAACCAATTAATTTTAACTGTTTAATTTTAATTTATAATTATATTTGTAGCCATCTCCCGGTACCACCCCGCCTAGACCGACCCCTGTATTGTTCAGTAATCCAAACTTCCGCAACCACTCGTGAATCTGCAGGTGTAGCTTGACGGGATCACCCAAACTCCTAGACCGGAATTGTTCAGAACCGACACTCTGTTAAATTTTGTTAATTGTTCGTTATATTGGACCTGTATTGTAGTTTTCTGTGAGAGACGAATAGAGAGTACATTTGAGTCATACACACAACACGCAACACTACCTAACGTGCCCAGTCATAATACCTGAAGAAGAGGACTAATACTTAGTCTCAAAGTAATTATCAACCGGTCAAACTTTAATCTAGTTAAGCTATAATTCGGTAATCTCTCGTCCCTTAAAATAACTCTCCCCAACCAAGGGCTGGCAACTCTGGTAAATTGAATAACCTGTATCTTTTGAATATTGTAATTCTAATTGTTGTTACTAATTACCGTGAGACCGTTCTGTCCCTTTAATTATAATCATATCGTTCTTAGCTAATAAATTAATCTTGTTGCGTGCAATTCTTAGTCTACATTTCAGCTGCTGAAAAGAGATCCGGGTGAGATCTCTCTAGAGGTAATAAAGGTAAATTGTTCAGATCTAAGTCAGATCTGAACCCAGAGTTGAAGACTAACAGTCTGATTTTAGTTTTGACCTGTTACGTCAAAACCTTCCTATCCATACTCCAGGTGCGATTGGATAGAGCCTAACCCACCTTACCGAAACGAACTCACAGTAGGACCCCTAATAGGTTGGCCGTAGAGATCCCCGATTTTGGCAAACCACCTTTCGGGAATCTGGTACATAAGTTTGTCTGTTTAGGCAAGCGCGCTAACCTTCCGTGTAAGTGAACTTCTAACCTAAGCGACCCCACTTTTGAAATCAAATCAAATCAATTATTAATCAGTTTCTCTATTTCAACCCAACTCAGTTCATTACACACACACACACACACACACACATATATATATATATATATATATATATATATATATATATATATATATATATATACACGTATATATATATCCTCTTACTTTGTTTCAGATCATGCTTGCCATCTGCAGCTTTGTGGATTTCTGTGGGCGAACTGTGGCCAGTGTGTTCTGGACTTTCCTCTCTCTCCCAGGACTGTTGTGGTCTATCTGCCGGTCCACTGTCAGTCAATGTGCGGTCCAGCCACCTGGGCCATGCGGCTTGGCGATGGGCACGCCAAAAGCTGCGTCACGCCGCAACCGTTTGCTGTAGTCCAGCACTGCTTGGTGCTGCACATCAGCAGCACTGTCTTCGATTTTATCTGAAAGTGGTCCTGGTAGCAGTTGTGCTCTTGGTGGTACTCTATGTGTTTGGTTGGCGTCTTTTGGTTCAGCTGGTGGTTGGTGGCGCAGAGACCTTGGTAGTGAGAACAGTTTCAGTTGGTCTGAGATTGAAACGACTGTTTACGGCTGGTCTTCATGGGACTGTGGTCCTGCTTGTCCTCTGGATTTCGGATATAACCGGTCGGGCTTATCGGTGTCTTGTCCGGTCCTGGCGTCAAATTTCCGTTGCTGTTAGCAGACCTTCCGGTCTACTTCTGCGACTGCTAGCTGTAACTGTACAGCTTGCTGGCTATATGCTAAGGATTTTTGGAGCACTGTTTTTGCGTTGGCTTGATACAGTTTAGCCCGCTGGACCTTCGCGGAACTCAGATTCTTCCAATCGTCCAAGATCGCAGTCTAGCGCCCCGTTTGCACCAAATAAGATTAAGTTTATGATTAACTTCAGTTTAACTTATGTTTGCGATTAACTTTGGAATAGATAAACTCAAGATTAACTTAATCTAATGTTAAACTTTTTCTCGTTGCACCAAATCAGATTAAGAAAAGTTAAACTAATCTTGAGTTAATCTGAAGTTAATCAATAGTTAAACTATTTCTCATCTGAATTCGTTTTGGCCAATGAAATACAGTAACGTGATAGCAACCAACCAATAGCAACAAGCCATTTTAATCTAATTTTTAGTTTAACGCACGATGCGTCAGTTCACACGAATAAGTTTAACATCCGATTATCGGTAACTTGAAGTGAGAAGCACACACTAGCCATTTGCCACATACACGTAAATGTAGTCGTAATGCAAATAGTTGCATTTAGAATAGCAATTTTATCATTTCTGAGTATGTAATAGAATTTATCAATCGCCTATTACATAATTCTTCACCGTTTTTTGGAAATCAAATTCCAAATCAAACGTCTCAATCCATGTCGAAAGCATGCATGCAGTCTTTTGAACTAAAATAGCAAATAATGGTAAACAAATGGATTTCTTGAAATTTTAGAGAAGATTTTGTTATTAAAATTTGGCAAAAATATATACGCCAACACTTGTGTAACAATCTATACATAAAATGCAGGCTGTCGCTGGATTTGAATAAATTCTGTGTTTCCTAGCACTAGTAGTGTGTCTAAATAAAGTAGAAAAGCAGTTAATCCGATGTTAAACCTGCTATAGAGCAGGATTAAAAGTTTCCGATTATCTTCAGATTAATTGGAACATAATTTAAAGATAATCCTGAACTTATTTGGTGCAACGATCGATAAAAGATTAACTTTATATCAACTTAAACTCCATTTAATCTGGAGTTTGACTGGAGATTAGCTGACGATTAAGATAATCTGAAGTTTAACTTATTTGGTGCAATCCCCTGTAGAAGTCGCCCTACCCCCTCGGCACCCCCGGCCCCTGAACCCCCAAGCGCCCCCAGGACAACCTCTAGTTCTCCCTGGGAGGATGACAGATTTTCCTGTGTGGTCTGTCAAAACTCAATCCGGTCTGTGATGCTGAATCCATGTCGCCATCTCTGACTCTGTGCCGACTGTGCCCGCGAAATTTATGAAGGTCAGCGGTTTTGCCCCCTTTGTCGGACGCATATTCGTGAACTGGTGGAGGTTTACATCTAAGGCTGGAGGAGCTAATTTGCATATCACAAAGTTTGACCTAAATTATAGTTTGGAGCTTCAGAAATTCAGCGACATGATGGCTTGTTCAATTTTTGTGCTCGCATTTTTTAGGATTTTTTGAATTCTAGGAGGTTTTTAAGAAATATTGTGTATTGTTATTATTATTGTACGTAACTCATTGTTTTGTGTAATTACCGTTGGTTCTTATGTGCGTGGAAATAAAGTAGTCGGTTTTTTGTAGTAGTAAGCTATTGGGAGAATCGGGACAGGTGTCTTGAAGCCAGTAAGTCAGATTGAGTTGTTTCAGTAGTCTATTTTTGTTGCAAAATAATGGGTTTATGTACACCCATAGGGCCTCTGCGTGTGCCAAATTATAGCCCCATAGCTTGTACTCGAATTAAAATTTTTTCGTCAGCTAAAAATTTCGAATTCAAATTGAAAATGAATTCTATTAGTTGTAGATAAGCTACAGCCATCTAGTATTTTTCTGCATATGGGAACACATTTGCCTAATCACTGTGCCAAATGGCAACCTTGAAGCTTGAGACTACTAGCCAGCTGAAATTTTCAATTATGTTGGTAATTGTGAAAAATGCGGGGGGGCACATAAACGTGACCACTGCGCACGGCTGGAGGGCAGCTAAGATGCCAGTACCCGATATTGTTTCACCCACCCACCCTCTATATCTATGCAAAGAGGTAGACCAATCGGACAAAGTTGGGGCAAATGTTTAATAGCCCCCCTTAAGCTCGCAACACAGTGGGCTAAAATCAAAAATATCGGAATAAAACTTTCGAACAGTCAGGTACACCTGACTTTTTATCTAAATTTGGCTTATTTGACTAATTTAATATTTTGACAAGTTGGTTTTCTGATGTGGTCTACTGTTGATGACAACCAACAAAAACCTGCTCACTGCAGAAGTGCTAAAGTTATATAACAGCTCCCTGCTGTAGTAAACACAGTTTAATTAACTAGGCCCAATAAGAGTGTCTTGAATCACACAAACCAAAATGGTTCTAAGCGTAATGCGGAAGCAGCAATTATTTGTTTACGATAAGTCTATAATTTTCTATTTTTGTTCAACACCAATCTTCATGTGCATAGTCTTTAAAATGGCACGCAACAATCAACAAACTGCAATATAGTGAAGATACACAAGTTATTAGTAGGGCAGGTTAGTTAGTTAATGCTTGTTAGTTACGTTCTTTTCAGATGTTTCATTTGCTTGGGCTGTCTTCCTGGAAGGTATCGTTTCCTCTTTTGCTTCTAAAATTATAGCTTAATAAACTCTAAGCCCAGCCTGGTAAACTACAAGCAACTTCACCAAAAGTACATTTTAATAGAAAATTCATAATTTAATTCGGTTCAGCCAATTTTATTTAAAAAGGTTAGAGAGTGGAACTAATTTTCTAATTGCATATGCATATACAATTTTATATACGTACAATCATACATTAAAACTAGGTTCTATCAAGAGTACATAATAGATAAGAGTATGACAGCTGGCAGCTTCTTTGTTATCAGCTGCAGGTACATGCTCTGCACGCTAACGGCTGACCCCATACACAAACGTGTACCTAGTGACCCCCCCCCACAAATCAGTACCCAGTACAGGTTTCTGTACGTTCACTCGCCGTATCTTCACGTGTTAAAGCTCGAAAACACAAGGCCTGCGAGCGTCTAATTTGTGTCTGCTTCGAGCTTTAGAACGCTAAGATAGCGGCCAAATTCGTTTGAAGAGAGCATACACGTTTGTGGGGGGGGTCAGCCGTTAGCGTGCAGAGCATGTACCTGAAGCTGATAACAGAGAGCTTGCGAGCTGTCACACTCTTATCTATTATGTACTCTTGGTTCTATTTTGGAGGGTCTACCCCGAATTCTATGAAGGCTCTACACCTACAAAAGTTTTGAGTCATTTTATCTTAGTTATTTTATTTGACTAACCTAGGGTTGAGGGTAGAATGGCAACCCTTTAGCCATCAGATCCACTTGTCTGTTGCATCGGCGGAGCAAATTAGCGTCGATTGCGGTTCTGTCAGACGTTCCCGATGCAGCAAATGATGAAGCCAGCAAGGCTACTAGTTGATTGTTTTGAACTGCTCGGGAAAACGGGTAGTCGTGTACGGCAAACGATACCAAGTGGTGGCAAGAATTGTGTAAGAGATTATAGCTCCAGAGTTTTCCTTCCATTTGTGCAATCCTCGCGACGGTCTGCTCCAATGGAATTCGGGTGCAGTCCGGCCCGTTTTGAAAGGTCCGAATTTGGAAGTTGCTTCCAGCATCGGAGATTAGACGGTTGATTGGATCCAATCTCACTCTGATTTTCAAGTCTTCCGCAGGGTACACATGTACCACATGGGCACGATCCTGGTCGCTTTGTTTGAGGAGGATAAAACTGTGTTGGTAAAGAGATGACGATATCCAGCCAAATTTGGTCCCATGTCTCTCAAAAGGCGTGCCAGACTCCAATGTTGACAGCTTGAGGCTGGTGAATGCCTGCCATTCGACTACGTGTCGGGATCTGGATGAATCCGATAATTCGGGCCACGCCCATTTTGGCTTTAATTTGTAGCCATCTCGCTGGCTGTAGCGTTGACCAAACCCTGTCGATAAATATGCTGTCATTGTTGACTTCATCTTAACATTGGAATTGATCTTCGGATGGGCTAATCTTATGATTTTTTCCAGTAATCTGATTGACCCGGTTGAGACTTCTTCGGGATTCATCGGTACCATTGCTAAAGTGCATAAGTCATTAAATAGCAAATTGTAAAGTTGATAAAGGCATAAATGGACTTACAGCTGTTCAATGCATAAACTCTAATCACTAACATAAATATAAAGCAGTATGATTCATTAAAATAGCATCAATCAAGGGGACAAAAACCAAACCCAGGCATTGCCCTAATTAGATTTTGTGAAATTTTGGGGCTTCAGGTTGAATTTTATTTTTGGAAAATATTTTGTGATTTTTGTCAAGATAATTCAGAGGCTCGCAGGTACTTTTTTGGGGTGTGGAAGTATAATGTCGCACTTGTTCGGGCGATAATACTACTATTCTACTTCATCTACTGATAAACAACACTTGTACCTTGCTCAAAGAGAATTCTGCAAGTGAGCAGGACATAGTCTACTTTCAAGAACTGTTCTCGTGAAATAGGACTTCTGTCCCTAGAGTTTGAAGCCATTGTTTCCGTTGATTGGAAGGTTGCTGTTGATCAGGTTGTTTCGTTATACTGTAACAACCAAAATAATATGTACTTACAATAGTTACAATACGTTACAATACAATGTACAGGACTGAAGAAACCCTCGAACAGAGCAGCGCGTCTCTGCGCCGGGGTCAGCGCTGTTGAAACCCTCGCGCAGCGCAGAGCAGCGCGTCCTTGCGCTGATGCTAGCACTGTTGAAATCAATGTTTTTGCACCAGTTCTTTTGGAAAAAAACAAAAATATTGTGCCGACTCAGTTCCGTTCCACAACAATTTCCGACAAATTTTGACAAACAGTCTGAACTTTTTCTAATTCATTTGTTTCCACACATTTGCTGTTTCTGGGGACTTCGCCCTTCTTGTTTTACATTATATTGATGGTGTATAAGACTTTTTACCTGTGTATATAA
Organism: Trissonchulus latispiculum; assembly: GCA_030248195.1. Classification (NCBI taxonomy): domain Eukaryota; kingdom Metazoa; phylum Nematoda; class Enoplea; order Enoplida; family Ironidae; genus Trissonchulus; species Trissonchulus latispiculum. Next base: position 26,539 of record JASAND010025705.1, read on the forward strand.
ACGTTCAACCTGTTTACTGTTGCATCTGTACTTATGTAACAATCTGCAGATATTCTTATTAATCCTATTCTCTAATTTCTCAGAAGAAGCTTTCTTCCCACCAGATTGATTTTTTCAAAAGTTTTCATTATGTTTTTTAAGTTCAAAACATTCGTCAGTATTTAGTGCTGGCAAGAGTACATAATAGATAAGAGTATGACAGCTGGCAGCTTCTCTGTTATCAGCTGCAGGTACATGCACTGCACGCTAACGGCTGACCCCCCCCACAAACGTGTACCTAGTGACCCCCCCCCCACAAATCAGTACCCAGTGCACGTTTCTGTACGTTCACTCGCCGTATCTTCACGTGTTAAAGCTCGAAAACACAACGCCTGCGAGCGTCTAATTTGTGTCTGCTTCGAGCTTTAGAACGCTAAGATAGCGGCCAAATTCGTTTGAAGAGAGCATACACGTTTGGGGGGGGGGGGTCAGCCGTTAGCGTGCAGAGCATTGTACCTGAAGCTGATAACAGAGAGCTTGCGAGCTGTCACACTCTTATCTATTATGTACTCTTGGTTCTATTTTGGAGGGTCTACCCCGAATTCTATGAAGGCTCTACACCTACAAAAGTTTTGAGTCATTTTATCTTAGTTATTTTATTTGACTAACCTAGGGTTGAGGGTAGAATGGCAACCCTTTAGCCATCAGATCCACTTGTCTGTTGCATCGGCGGAGCAAATCAGCGTCGATTGCGGTTCTGTCAGACGTTCCCGATGCAGCAAATGATGAAGCCAGCAAGGCTACTAGTTGATTGTTTTGAACTGCTCGGGAAAACGGGTAGTCGTGTACGGCAAACGATACCAAGTGGTGGCAAGAATTCTACAAAAGATTGTAGTTCTAGAGCTTTCCTTCCAATTGTGCTAGCCTGGCGACGGTTTGCTCTAATGGTATACGGATGGAGTCAGGCCCGTTTTGGTAGGTACGAATTTGAAAATTGCTTCCAGCATCAGAGATCAGTCGGGTGATTGAATCAATTCTTACTCTGATTCTCAAATCTTCGGCCGGGTACACATGTACCACATTGGCACCATCTGCCTGATCGCTTTGTCTCAGCAGGATAAAACTGTGCTCGTAGAGGGATGACGACAACCAGCCCAATTTCGTACCATGGCATTCAAACGGTGAGCCGGACTCTAAGATTGACAACTGGACGCTGCTGAATGCCCGCCACTCCATGACGTGTCGGGATCTGGCTTCGGATGAGCCCGATGTTTCGGGCCAGGCCCACTTTGGCTTTATTTTGTATCCATCTCGTTGGCTATAGCGTTGAGCAAACGCTGCAGACAAATAACCTGTCATGGTTGATTTCAGCTTAACACTGGATTGAATCCGCGAATGGGCCAATCGTATTATTTTCTCCAGCAAGGTGAATGACCTGGTTGTGTCATCTTCTGGCGTCATCGGTACCATTGCTAAAGTGCATAAATCATTAAATAGCAAATTGTAAAGTTGATAAAGGCATAAATGGACTTACAGCTGTTCAATGCATAAACTCTAATCACTAACATAAATATAAAGCAGTATGATTCATTAAAATAGCATCAATCAAGGGGACAAAAACCAAACCCAGGCATTGCCCTAATTAGATTTTGTGAAATTTTGGGGCTTCAGGTTGAATTTTATTTTTGGAAAATATTTTGTGATTTTTGTCAAGATAATTCAGAGGCTCGCAGGTACTTTTTAGGGTGTGGAAGTATAATGTCGCACTTTTTCGGGCGATAATACTACTATTCTACTACATCTACTGATAAACAACACTTGTACCTTGCTCAAAGAGAATTCTGCAAGTGAGCAGGACATAGTCTACTTTCAAGAACTGTTCTCGTGAAATAGGACTTCTGTCCCTAGAGTTTGAAGCCATTGTTTCCGTTGATTGGAAGGTTGCTGTTGATCAGGTTGTTTCGTTATACTGTAACAACCAAAATAATATGTACTTACAATAGTTACAATACGTTACAATACAATGTACAGGACTGAAGAAACCCTCGAACAGAGCAGCGCGTCTCTGCGCCGGGGTCAGCGCTGTTGAAACCCTCGCGCAGCGCAGAGCAGCGCGTCCTTGCGCTGATGCTAGCACTGTTGAAATCAATGTTTTTGCACCAGTTCTTTTGGAAAAAAACAAAAATATTGTGCCGACTCAGTTCCGTTCCACAACAATTTCCGACAAATTTTGACAAACAGTCTGAACTTTTTCTAATTCATTTGTTTCCACACATTTGCTGTTTCTGGGGACTTCGCCCTTCTTGTTTTACATTATATTGATGGTGTATAAGACTTTTTACCTGTGTATATAAACGTTCAACCTGTTTACTGTTGCATCTGTACTTATGTAACAATCTGCAGATATTCTTATTAATCCTATTCTCTAATTTCTCAGAAGAAGCTTTCTTCCCACCAGATTGATTTTTTCAAAAGTTTTCATTATGTTTTTTAAGTTCAAAACATTCGTCAGTATTTAGTGCTGGCAAGAGTACATAATAGATAAGAGTATGACAGCTGGCAGCTTCTCTGTTATCAGCTGCAGGTACATGCACTGCACGCTAACGGCTGACCCCCCCCCCCACAAACGTGTACCTAGTGACCCCCCCCACAAATCAGTACCCAGTGCACGTTTCTGTACGTTCACTCGCCGTATCTTCACGTGTTAAAGCTCGAAAACACAACGCCTGCGAGCGTCTAATTTGTGTCTGCTTCGAGCTTTAGAACGCTAAGATAGCGGCCAAATTCGTTTGAAGAGAGCATACACGTTTGTGGGGGGGGGTCAGCCGTTAGCGTGCAGAGCATGTACCTGAAGCTGATAACAGAGAGCTTGCGAGCTGTCACACTCTTATCTATTATGTACTCTTGGTTCTATTTTGGAGGGTCTACCCCGAATTCTATGAAGGCTCTACACCTACAAAAGTTTTGAGTCATTTTATCTTAGTTATTTTATTTGACTAACCTAGGGTTGAGGGCAGAATGGCAACCCTTTAGCCATCAGATCCACTTGTCTGTTGCATCGGCGGAGCAAATCAGCGTCGATTGCGGTTCTGTCAGACGTTCCCGATGCAGCAAATGATGAAGCCAGCAAGGCTACTAGTTGATTGTTTTGAACTGCTCAGGAAAACGGGTAGTCGTGTACGGCAAACGATACCAAGTGGTGGCAAGAATTCTACAAAAGATTGTAGTTCTAGAGCTTTCAATATATCTGTGTTGTCTAGTTTGACTACTAAAGTTAGAACCGTATATTACAGGTGAAATACCGTGGTGTGCGATACTGGAGGAGAGAACGATCCTGACCAAGTGAAACTGGACTTAGCAATTACAGCGATTTATTGATTTCCCAATGCACGCTCAACAAGACTAATCTATACAAAACAACCAAACGGAAATTAGTTAAATTCACAAAATATTAAACTGAAATAGTAAGCACCAGGAATTCGAAAGAAATAGCATAACATTTCCCCCCAACTTATATCAGACAACCTTACCCAAGACAAGCACCCAACCAACTGAACTAGAATATCCTGAACCTAACGACTCGTGAATATTAGCTAACTTACTCACAAATTTAGTAAAGAGAAAGAAGAAAACACTGAGCGTTTGTCGAAAAGAATCACTTAGGCTTAGCAGCTCGAATATAATTTATATCTTCCCTGCCGGCGCTAACTTCAGAACTTTTTGCTTGGCATCACTCACCTAAATTGAGCCCCATGTCAAGTCTATGTTTTTATTTACTAATATGCATTGACTTTGTATATGCAACATTACAATAACTCCAATTGGAAATTTTATGACCCCTGCTCAAAATTTTCGTTGGCTGTATAGGCCACGGTCGCACCCATTGGCCATGTATGTACCATATACTCAATATAGTGCCATGGCTTATTAAAAAGAATAGCGGCTGATCCTCCATAGTTAGACGCTTGCTAACATTCGCCGCTATGTTTTGTGTTCTAAATCAGAAGAAACTGTTCTGTTTCTGTTTTGGAGCTTTAGCACATGAACCTATTTAGAGTGAATGAGCTTACTCCAAATTCGGCTTGGTGCCAGAGTTCAAAGGGGTCTACTGCTTTGCTCCAATCTGTGGGGAAGTGATAGCCGTTGAGTGCAGAAAATATGTTTTTGCACACTGCTCAGAATAGCTATATAAGACGTATGTTATACTCTTATGCATAATCATCATTCATCGTATAACGTCATATCGTATGTTATATCGTATCATCATCAGCATTCTTTGTTGCACTAAAACAGAACGTTGTTAATCTGCAGTTGTTAAGTAATCAAACTACCATTGTGAAACAGAGTAAAATAAGTCTCCTTTTCGCTGCCGTAGTAGTCCTATTATCTGCTATTTCTTCTTAGCAGTATATAGCTATTTAGAAATCAATGTAATTTAATCTATTTAGATTACGCTATTGAAACCTACAGCTAATTTTTTGTGAAATTGACAGGATATGCTAGAACGGCTGCTAAATTTAATTAAAACCGTAGTTTCCATAGGCTAATTTTAATTAGAATTAGCTTTGCTGAAAATAAAAATGATAACGGTAAACTAAATCTTATTAAAAAAGTCAACGCTAAATGTCAATTTTAATTAGATGAGTCCATTCCACAGCCACTTTAAAATTGATGGACTCAATGCAATCTAAAAACTGTCGGAATTTCCCAGATTTCCTATCTTTATCACAACATTGTTCTGGAGGATTAGGTTTGTTCCTGATAATGGCAGCAAGGAATGAAAGGTAGGAATGAATAATTTTTAGGGATAATTTATTGAATGAAAATAAATCATAAAACTTCTTCGAGCTTTTTATGACAACCTAAATTTGTGTACCTACTTTCCCAATAGCGAGCCAAACCGTTATAGGTAAATTCAGATTGCCTGTGCTGCATTACCTGCTCACAGCGTGGGCGAAATTATACCCCTTTTCAAGGGTAGCTTTTTCATTTTCTTGTACCATTAATTGCGTTTGCCAGCTTGCTCAAAAACAGGAACAGATTACTGTCATTGGGCAATATGAAAATTAACAAGACGTGGTACAAATCATTTGTGGTGTCAGCATACATGTGTTGTGGATGAGCGGTGACCCTCCTACCCTCACTCCCCCCAATTCCGATGATTTTTTAAGCAAACGCCAGAAAACTGGTATTCCGGCGGCGGCCCCCCGATCTCCCCAATTCCCTCCTGCACATGTCTTGGTGTCACCATGCCTAAATAATCAGAATCAGACCTCGTGTCTGCTAGAATGTGAAATATTTGTCCATAATAAGCGGTGCTCCATAAAACAGATTGATATCAACGTTTTTATTCTCTGTACAAACTACGCAAAGATAGAAAACGAGAGCCAACCGGAAATTCAGTGGTTATGGTGGTAGGTTGAACTATACAGCAAGGTTTGCAAAGAATTTGTTTGCCCTATCACATTTAAGCCTTGATTTATTTCTTATTTGTCTGCATTTCGTCAAATCGTTTCTATACAGCCGCCTTAGCCAGTGTGAAGTATTTTCCGATATTTCCTTTGATTTCCATCTAAATTCACTTAAAATGTAGCGCTATCTTTACGAACGATAAATGTAAATTGTACTCTCGTGTAGGAACCTCGGTTCCTTAGCTAATTGTTCCGCCATTAAAAGTTAAGCGCAAAGTCAGTCTTCTTCACGTTTCTGCAGAGTACGGTCGGGCTATTTTTGTGGTTACCTGCCGACCATTCTTGGGGACCTTCTACGGGGGCTGACCCCCTCTCTTCTCTATTTCGGTCTGGGTATCGGGTTTGTTTCTTGCTTATTTTTGTCAATGTTATTTGTGGGTCTGTAAAGTTTCATGTTTTGAATGGAAAAGTTGATTTTGCTATTTTTGTAACTTTATAATTTTTGTCTAAAAACCCAGTAAACTTACGGTACTTGTTAGATTGCCGGCGCCTGCTGTAGTTGTTTAGGGAGTAAGCGAGTAGGGACGAGGTTTGACATGCGCACACTCACGAACCTAGTAATTCTTCTCTTTATTTAAAATTCATCGTTCACTGGCAAACAACTTATTCTTTACACCAGGTACATCTCAGTACAAAACATGTAGCGTTGTGCCGGAGCCTTGTATTGGGCCTCGGGCCTGTCACGTCTCGGCGAGAACGTACATACGATGTACAACATAAAAGGTTGCACGTTCGATTTCAAAATTTCTTGTGATAACCATACACAGGAAAGAAAGAATTATACAACTCTGATTGAAATCAGTCAGATACCCTCACATTCTGCAAACTTTTGACATCGAGAAAAACTTTTAAATTGGCCAACAAAATCGAACAAACTGGGAAATATTCTTGCCAATAGAGTGAAACAAAACTATATCAGCACACAAGAGAGGGTTTGAGAGAACGTTTAACATTTCTGGAGGAATTGTTCTGCTCCAACCAAAGATCTGCCTGAAACCACTCAAAAGAAATTTGGTATCAGCAAGAGTAAATAGATAAGAGTATGACAGCTGGCAGCTTCTCTGTTATCAGCTGCAGGTACATGCTCTGCACGCAGCAGCTTGACGCTTGTCACACTCTTACTTATTATGTACTCTTGGTACTGGGTAGTTGGGTATTGATTTGTAGGGAGGTCACTAGGTACACGTTTGTGGGGGGGGTCAGCCGTTAGCGTGCAGAGCATGTACCTGCAGCTGATAACAGAGAAGCTGCCAGCTGTCATAATACTCTTATCTATTATGTACTCTTAGTATCAGGTACTCTTGGCATCAGTTACCAAATTGGGCCACAAAGAATAAAGTTCGAAAAATACTGAAACAGATATCTAAGCAATTCTAAGTTTCTGGTATTGGAGCAAGGATAATCCATTAATGGGAGAGTAGAGTAGAGCAAGAGCACACTAAAATGTCCTAAAATGAACCAGCAATGCCTTAACAAACATATTATTTACTGCACAAACATAAGCCCACATCAAAACAAAATATAGCAACTAATTTGGGTTAATTAGCACCAGCAGTCGTTGTTCTTTCGCCAGCCAATTCGGCTAAAAATAAGATAATGAAATGTTAAAACAGTATCTATAATTAGAGTTGTTCGGGGGCTGGACTTCGGGCTGGCCGCGGGGTTGCTGGCCCCGGGGGCCGTCCTCCAACCGGCCCAGCCCCCTTCCCAAAATTTGGGGCCAGCCCGTAGCCCAGCCCCCCAATTTTGGGGGCCTGCCCCCACAACGGCCGCCGTCCCCCAAATCATTCTAACCCTTTCATTTTTGTATAAACGATTTGCATTACTCCCCCTAAAATATGCATTTATTACATAGCTGGCTGCTTATTCCCACCAGGACGCTTACATGATGTTTCTGCACGCCTTCTTGCGTTTTGTCATATACAAATTAAGTTTTATATTATCCCTAAATATAGAATATACACAGTTCCACTTTTAGTACAAGGACTGTGACTAATACTTTTATTTCAGATGAAGCTTAGAACAGCTTCTGGCCATGACGCCAAGAAGCCAATTGTGCTCAGCGCCGCCAACCCTCAATTGGGCCAAGATCCAGGATCATCGGCTCAATCGACTGCTTCCATCATTCAGCTTCAATTTCTGTACACCAATGGAACCTTGTACCCCTTCAGTCCGCTCCCAGGACCGATTGGACCTCCACTTAATCTGCCTAGCGGAGTTACTGAAGTGAAGAAATCCCGATATCCTTAACTGACTAAAACTCTAAACTGAAAATGAACTATTTCCATTATTGACTTAAATCAGTAGCTGCTTTGTTCTTTTCTTTCGCTTTGTAGTATGTATGTTTTGAAGCCATTTAGCAATTTTGAAATTGTAACAAATTTACATAAGCTAAAACGTGGTCGTTTTCATTTTACCCCAGGAGTGTCATATACAAATTAAGTTTTATATTATCCCTAAATTCTGGGATTCTTCTATGGAACGTTCTGTGCTGTGTTGTTTTGACTGCGATCTGCTATAAGCAGTCGCACCTTAGACTCTTGGCATTTGCTTGAGTCTCGTAGTTGCTTTTCTTGAGTTTGGCACTTAGTGTTGAATTGTCCTCAATAAAGAGGGTTGCGCTCTAGCTGTAGTTTCTAGTGGGTTAAAGTCATAACCGTTTTACTCCAAAGCATAATAACGATATATACACAATTTTTTCTCAATGTTTCTGCAACTTTTCTCTATAAGTATGGTCTTGAATGGCTGAAGTCTACAGCCTACTAAGCCTACGAAGCTTTTAAATAGCTGAGTCAAGTAAAGGACGATCACATAGGAGACAAACATGGTTTAGTTGCGATGTCACAGGGAAAATTTTTCCCTCGTGAAAACTTTCCCCTCGGAAAAATTTCACTAGCAAATTCTTTCCCCCGGAAAAATTTCACTAGTGGTTTCTTCCCCCCCCCCCGAGAAAAATTTCCCTGAGCAGAAATTATTTTGCTGCATGTATTGCATAATTGTAGGTATTTTTAACTACATAAACAATACTGTTTTGCTCCGTATATTTATGTTAGGTATCTAATTATTTTAGTATTTTATTTGTCCTCATTTAACATCGCAAGAATAACAAAATGAATAAATAATAATTAAGCAACATTAAGATATGCAAATTAACAAGGTACAAATGCAAGAAGAATAAGTAGCAGCTAAATGGCAATTAATGAACCCTGGCCTTATTTCTTTAAGCAGATTAGGTTAAAATTAAACCACAATGAAGCAACAGAACCACAGCGGATTACATTTTAAGCAATCTAGCTAAAATAGTTAAGGTGATGATTCCTTTTTGAAACGCCCAGCTTGAACCATCATTGCTTATTCAATACTTGGTGTTACAAGGCCAATTTTATATAAAATGTAAGCTTTAGCTTTTGAGTTTTTAATGGATACAATCAAACTAATTTTGGGCTTCTAGAATCAAGTAAACAATCTCCATTAAAAATCTTTCAATTAAGTAAAGTAGACTATCTCCCGCCAACGCTTTATCTTTCTCAAAACTTGAACAATTTAACTCAAATTTTGTATGGATGCTTCTCAACACATATCCAATTGATTGGTAACAAAATTCTAAAAATTTTAATTTGTTAAGTTTTCTAAAACCGAAAAATTGAAAACCAAAAAAATTACCATCAGTCTTGCTGAAACATTGCAGTCAATTAGCATCACTTTTAGAAAGACTTGTAAGATAAGAGTCTCTTCCAAAGCTTTCTAAAAGATCGCTTAAGGTGGTGATTCCTTTTGGGCACATATTGCTTTTTGGCGGCGTAAATCAAGATGAAATTTGATGAAACTTTCCGAAATAAGTTCTTTTAGCGTTCTAACACCCTCCGTGCAATCCCGATTCAAAAATTCGACATTTCCGGTCAGAGTGGTTTTCCCCAATTTCTGAATGTTTGGCAGCTGCTATACAGTTTACTACTATATTCATTCGAAAGATCTCATTGAGATTCACATTTGTGCTTTCCAAGGCAAGTTTCTAGGTTTTCTCTACTGTGAGATATAGCCGATTTTCTTGTTTTGGAGTCGAAAACTCGGGCCCGAATTTTTTGGGTCGGAGGTGCTGTAGTGACAATCTTAGTTTCGTTGTTCTTTCATTTGTCATTTTGCAGAAATCAAATAATCCAACATTTCTTGAACTACGCAAACCGTACAATCAAACTAAGGGCGTCGATCTGAAGGTCTTACTAAGACAAATTATCCGACACATGATCGTCTTCCAAATGCTATCCTGTAGGTTGCTATCATAAAAATGTAGTTTTTGCAAAAACACGACCAATTTTTTCCAAAGATTGTGGAGCATTCACCATGCAAGCTGGAGGGCTGCTACTTAACAAATGTGTTCCGCACAAATATGCCCAGGGACATTTTTTAGTTGCCCCGATTGCTGCTTTCTAGCTAAAGTAATCGATTGACAAATTTGGAAAAAGTAGGCAAAATACAGGTTACGCACACACTTCAGCTAATTTCTCTATAACGAAGAGCGATTTCACAATAAATAAAAAAATCGTCCCCAGCTATTGGATGGAGGTATGGAACGATATAACCGATGTCTCGCGAAAAAATTTACTTGAGTCTGCAAAAATTCTGGAAAATTATACTTCTTCTAAAATGTGTTTAAAATATTTTAGAAAACCAACATTAGTTTCGTGGCATGCATTAAAACGAGAAAATGTCAAGCTATATTTTGATATAAAAATGGCTTCTTAACTCCGAGTAATGAATGAGTAATAATGGTGCAAACTTTATGTGACCAAAGGGAATCACCACCTTAAAGAAAGGACTATCTGTGGGAGGCTCGACTTACAACTTGTGAATAAAAATATTAAAATGATATTTAAACAAACTTCTAACGCAGTTTTTACACGAATTTGCACATATCTATTCTGTATTCTGGATTTTGTCGACTAAATAATTAGTTAACATGATACACTTAACGACCATGTTTGACAAGGTTCCATTAACAGCTGCTGTTTCGTTAAGGATTAATTCAAATCCGTTTAATCTACCATTCTAATAATTACTGAAGTAAGGTCTAAGATTGAAAATAATGGTTGAAACCTCAGCATACACTGACTGAATAGATTAAAATAAATTTTAACTACATTGATTTTAAACTTTTTCTTAATGTATATGCACTGGTGATTGGGAAAGAACAGCTAATAATAAAATATCAAATTAATTACTAAGAGTAGATGATTGGCCTTTTCTTGCCACGGCTGTTAAATTTTGGGTCGCGACGTTTCGCCCATCTTTACCTATGGGCGTCTTCAGGCTGGTAGCCCTTAAGAGGGCTGTTGGGATAACAGGTGGTCCGGGATTTGATCCGTGACCGTACGCGCCACTCCTGTGTAACATTACCACTATACTACCCAGGGGACAATTTTACTTACTTGGAACTTATACTTATTGTATTCCCCCAGTTTCAATTGCACTAGTGTGTACACTGTTACAATGCACTTGTATTGTGTGTACACTAAGGCTGTGTATTAGACTTTCCTTTGATGTTGATGTTGTAAAATTGTCCCCTGGGTAGTATAGTGGTAATGTTACACAGGAGTGGCGCGTACGGTCACGGATCAAATCCCGGACCACCTCTTATCCCAACAGCCCTCTTAAGGGCTACCAGCCTGAAGACGCCCATAGGTAAAGATGGGCGAAACGTCGCGACCCAAAATTTAACAGCCGTGGCAAGAAAAGGCCAATCATCTACTCTTAGTCATGAAACGCCACGAAGAACATATAGATCAGAATCAAATTAATTGCTTAGCATAAAAATTGCTAAACACGAAACAAAGCTGTAAAGTTGTAAAAACAATGAATACCTCCAGCAGAAGGCTCAGTAAACTTAACGGAAACATTTTCACTACGATTAGCAAAATGCATATTTTCTGCACTACGCTACAGCGTAGTTTTGCGAAGTGCTTTTTAGTTTCTAGCGTAGTCCTACTTTTCAAGAGAAATTTAATGTCAAATTTTCGGGGGGGGGGGGGGGGGGGGGGGGGGGGGGGGGGGGGGGGGGGGGGGGGGGGGGGCCGCGCTTTCCTATGTTTTACACTTCAATGTGGCGGACGTTTGATTGACAGGTTTCTATTTTCCCAAATATAAGCAAATGGCAAGGACTACGCAACAAATAAAGTTCACCACGTGACACTACGCAACATGCAGAGTCCGAATATAGCAATTTTTCACTGCATAGTTGAAATTGTCAAAATCCGCTAACTTGACCATGGGGTCCAGCGGAATAATTTACAACAACCTCTAGTGAAAATTTTCCGGGGACAAGAATTCCCTAATTTTTCAGGGGGAAATTTTCCCTGTGACAGCGAAAGCTGCTTCAACTTGGTGCCTTTTGCCAACTGCAGTTAACGACATGGTTCCGTTTCGCGATCGCATTGAATCTTTGTATAACCTGTCTGCAATGGCAATAATATTAATAGTTGCTTGTTTTTGTTCGTAATTTGACGTTTTCTTAGGATAGGAAATAAAAACAATGTCTGTAATGGTTCTTTCTAAAGGAAGCACACGTTCATAGTGCCGGGGGCCGTCTGGGGGCCGGTGTATATAATTGGGGGGGTGACCCCTCCAGCCATTTTTCCAAACCCCCCAGAAATTTTTGGGGCTGTAAAGATTTGGCTCCGCCGGGAATCGAACCACGGACCTCCCGAACTGCAGTTAGGCGTGCAACCACTACACCACGGAGCCAGGAGAGAAGAGCACATAACATCTATATCATTGGTGCTCTCTGTACATCTCTCCCTCGCTTACAAGAGGCTCGCCCCGAGCCGCACAAGGACCAAACATAGAGGAAACAGATAGTCTAGCCTCGCCAAGACAGGTACACACGAAAAGAAACAGGGGCTGGATTCCAGGTTCTCCTGGCAGCCTGCTGTAAAGATTTGGCTCCGCCGGGAATCGAACCACGGACCTCCCGAACTGCAGTTAGGCGTGCAACCACTACACCACGGAGCCAGGAGAGAAGAGCACATAACATCTATATCATTGGTGCTCTCTGTACAGGGCCCCCAACTGGGGGGGGGGGGGTAGTCGCGCCGAAGGCGCGAAAAATTGGCCAAAAATCGTGTATTTTTAGGGTAAATTTTGCAAAATTTTTCAAAAATGTCCAAATTTTTGGCTTAAAGTGTTCATTATTGCGTGAAATGCACGTTTTCAACCGTTTTATGGACTTTCTGACTCAATAATGACCCTATTTTAGAGTTAGAAACATGTTGGCAATCAAGTTTTCGAGTTTAAAGGCCCTGTCTAATGTTAAAATTAGTTAATGGTTAGATGTTTTTTGGCATTAGCAATGGCTGAAAATGCGATTTTTGGCATAAAACTTGAAAAATTTTTTGGGGGAGGTCTAAAAAGGGGGCCCGCCCCCGAAATTAGGGGGGAGGGGGCCTCCCCCAACCATACATTAACACGGGGTCCGATTCTGGGGGGGTCTACCCCGACCTCGGCGAGGGGTCTACCCCTGAAAAATCCAAAATTTTAAGGGGGTCTGCCCCGAAATTAGCAAAAATTCCGAATTGTTAAGGTTTTTGACCAAAAAGTAGCAATTTTTAGCGATTTTTAAGAGCTTTTTTGAAAAAATCGCCAAAATTTGCTAAAAATTACCAATTTCCAGTGAAAATCGCTGAGGGGTCTACCCTTTTTTCCTTTCTGGACGAGAGGGTCTGCCCTTTTTTCAAACCCCAAACCTCCCCCAAAAAAATTTTTCTATTTTTATGCCAAAAATCGCATTTTCAGCCATTGCTAATGCCGAAAAACATGAAATCATCAAGTAATTTTAACATTAGACAGTGCTCTTAAACTCGAAAACTTGATTGCTAACATGTTTCTGAGTCCAGAATAAGGTCAATATTGAGTCTAGAAGTCCATAAAACCGTTATAAACGTGTATTTCTCGCGATAATAAACACTTTAAGCCAAAAATTTGGACTTTTTTGAAAAATTTGGCAAAATTTGCCCTAAAAATGCCCAATTTCTAGCAAATTTCCCAGTTGGGGGGGGGTGGGGCCGGGGACCCCCAAAAATTTCTGGGGGGGTTTGGAAAAATGGCGGGGGGAGGTTACCCCCCCCCAAACCTCCCCCTCCCAATTACACCTATGTCTGCACCCCCCCCCCATTCCGCCCCCCCCCACGTTATCCTAACCCAAATCCCCGTTACACCTATGCTCGGACGGCCCCGGGGGCCAGGCCGGTGTGTTGGGGACTTGGGGGGGACATAGTTTCACCAGGGGAGGTGTAACGTTGATTTGGGGGGGGAGGGCTCCCCCAACATTTTCTGGGGGGGCCCTCTGGAGACCCCCCAACCCCCCCCCCAGGACCCCCCCAACCCTCTCCCAAAAAATTTTTTCAATTTTTATGTCAAAAATCGCATTTTCAGCCGTTTGTAATATATACTAATAAACATCGAATCATGAAGTAATTTTTACATTAGACAGTGGTTTTAAACTCTAAAACTTGATTGTCCAGGTGTTTCTAAGTTCAAAAGAAGGCTAATAAGTAATATTCAGTCAATGTCAATGTTCAGCTATTAAAAACGCATTTCTCGCAATAACAAGTACTTTAAAAGCCAAAAATTTGGACTTTTTGAAAATTTTTGCAAAATTTACCCTAAAAATACCCTATTTTTGGCCAATTTTCGCTCCTTGGGGGCTACTTCCCCCCCCCCCCCCATAGGTGTAACGGAGATTTGGGGAGGGGTCCTTTTTAGACCCCCCAAACCCCCCCCCCCCCCCCCCCCCAAACAACCCCCAAAAAAATTTTTAAATTTTTGTGCCAAAAACCGCATTTTCAGTCATTGCTAATGCCGAAGAACATGAAATCATTAATTTTGACATTAGACAGTGTATTTAAACTCGAAAACTTGATTGCCAACATGTTTCTGAGTCCAGAATAAGTTCAATATTAAGTTTAGAAGTCCATAAAACCGTAATAAACGTGTATTTCTCGCGATAATAAACACGCTAATCCAATCATTTGGACTTTTTTGAAAAATATAGCAAAATTTACCCTAAAAATGCCCAAATTTTGGCCAATTTTCGCGCCGTCGGCGCGACTACCTAGTTGTTGGGGGGGCCGGCGGCCCCCAAAAATTTGGGCTACTACCCAGTTGGGGGGGGCCGGGCCCCCAAAAATTTCTGGGGGGTTTGGAAAAATGGCTGGGGGTACCCCCCCCCCAATTACACCTATTTATGCCCCCCCCCCAGTTGGGGGGGGGGGGACATCCCCCTCCCCAAATTTCTGGGGGGGGACATCCCCCTCCCCAAATTTCTGGGGGGGGGGGATGAAAAAATGTTTGGGGGGGCGACCCCCCCACCTTACACCTATGGTACTCCCCCAAAATTTTCGACCCACGACCATCTTTACCCCCCCCCCCCAGATTTTTGGACTATCCTCCCCCCACTTTTGGTTACCCTCCCGAACCCCCCCAGCACTTTTTGGGGGCAAAAAGTTAGCTAAATTTTCCTAAAAATGGTCATTATTCAAAAATTTTTCTCAAAAACGGTGTAAAAACGCCAAAAAGAAAGCCATGTATCGACAAAAAAGCGTTAAAATACTGAAAATTTTGCGTTTTTAGGCCATTTTTTGAATTTTCAGACGTCCGAATTTTGGGGGGGGTATATACCGGTACTCGTAGGTGTGGCTGGTGAAAAAAGTGGGGGTGGGGTTCAGAAAAAAAGTAGGGAGGGGGGTTTGGCGAAAAAAGGGGGGGGGAGGGCGGGGTCGCGAAATGTCGATTTTGGGGGGAGGGGTAAGAAAAATTCTCTTAGGGGGGGGGTCGGCGAAAAATTTCGAAAAAAGTCGGTTTTTCGTTAAAAAAATGAAAAATTTTCTCAATTTACAGCGATTTTTAACGATTTTTAGCTTAATTAAGCGAATTCTAGCAATTTTCGCTAATTTCTGGAATTTTTTGGAAAAATTTCGAATTTTTAGCTAAAAATTTTCAAAAATTTAGGTAGGGGTTTGAAATTTTTTAGGGGGGAGGGGTCTGAAAAAATCGATTTGGGGGGAGGGGTAGGAAAAAAATTTTAGGGGGGGTTGGCGACCCCTCCATTTGGGGGGAGGTTGCCCCCACCCCCCCCCCCAACACACCTATGCCGGTACTCCCCATCACATTTCGGGGGTCGACCACCAAATTTCCGAAGTTTACCCCCCAACCAAAATTTCCGGTGAAACTATGGGGCCCCTCCCCCCCAAATGGAGGTGTCACCGACCCTCACCGCTAAAAAAATTTTTCTACCCCCCTGTCAGGTTTCGAAGGTCCGAAAAATTAAGATGCAGAAAGGAGGAAACGCAGAAAAATCAAAAATTTTCGCGCATTCGGCGCGAATTAACCATTCTTTGTGCGTTTTGAGGATAGCATATAGGGTGGGGTGGCTGCTGTCTTTTTTACGAAAAAAACTGCGAAATTCCTCACTTTTTTGAAAATTCTTTGAAAATGTATATAAAGTTCCGCAAAAGTTTTGTCCTTGAGTAGAAATTTTCAGTTGTCTCAGATGAAAATTAAACGTATTTCAGATACTTTTTTGAAAACATTTCCAAAAAAATTTTGCGCCTTCGGCGCGTATTTCTGTGCATACGTTTCCATTGTAGCCGAGTTAGAATGCCTAGTGATAGAAATATTTGGATATCCGGATATCCGTTCAAATTGCAGACAAAGCAATGAAAAATTAGCAATATTTGACGAAATGTTCAAAAATTGTAAACTACGTATTAATTTCTTTAATTGCAATGCAATTTGAATTTAAAATTCAATTTGAAAATGCAAACACAAATGCTTTTGTTTCCGCTTTCCACAAGATGGCTCTAAAAATTTCCAAACTGGTGCTAATTTTTAAAAAGACCTCTAGCTTTTAGCTGGGGGCTACTGTCCCCTGACCCCCGTTTTATCATAGTTACGTTGCGTTGCTTAGTTTGAATTTATCAGTTTGAGTTGTAGACCTTATATGTTTTGTGAAACAATGGCGCCAGCCAGAAAAGTGGTCAGAAAAAATTGCTTTCATGTCTAGAATGCAAAAAATTCTCAACTTCTGGGGGGCTGCGCCCCCCAGACCCCCTGCTTTCACGTTTATGTGAATGTTTAATTCTATTTAACTAACTCAAGCAATGAAAACAACTTACATGGTTGTTCTCAAAGTAAAACGTGTATATATAAAACATGTGTAGGAATACATAAATTTGAAAAGAAAAATTGCAACTTTGGCGCCGCCCCCCCTGTCAGAAAAGTCTGGGTGCGCCACTGGGCTGAGCCACAAGAAATTGTTGCTGTCTAGCACAATAGATATTCAAAACGAAAGCTAAAAACATACAACTTTTCAATGCGTTTTGCCGATAATTTTAAAAAATTTCTCAACTTCTGGGGGGCTCTGCCCCCCAGACCCCACGCTGTTCTGGATATCTATTGTAGGATTGGTGCCATACTTTCCTTTGGGGGGGTATCCCCCCAAAATTTTTGACCAATTTTACCCCCCCCCCCAGAATTTTTGACGTACCCACCCGCAACTTTCGGCTACCCCGCCCCCCCCGAACCCTCCCCCCCAGCGATTTTTGGACCCAAAAAGTTAGCTAAATTTGGCCGAAAAATGGTCATTTTTTGAAAAAATTTTCTAAAATTTTGACTTAAAATCGCTTTAAAACGGTACAAAAACGCTTAAAACGTGAAAAAGAGGCCTTATTTTGAAGAAAAAAGGGCTAAATTATTATGTAGGGGCGCGATAGCGCCCCTACATAATATGGGTATAAAGGCGTCTGCGCGGCCCTCTGGAGACCGTGTTGGCCTGGTGCCAGCTAATTAGAGGTCCGGCGGTGGTAAAAAGGTTACCATCGTAAACAACTCGAGTAGTACTACAAGTACCACCATACTTTTGGTTCGAATTCGAAACTTCGAATTTTTGCACTAGGCGATAGTTACCGTGCGTTTGTTTTTTTTTTTTCTCGGTGAATAACGCTTATTGGAAATGCATTTTACGGCTAAGTGTTGGAACGATGTGGGCATTTTGGCACCATACTACTATTATATGTTGGTAGACAGGATCCCCCCATGCTACCTTTTTTTGGTCATTTTGGCACCTGGCCAATTTTGGCTCTGTGCCAAGGTCCCAAAGTCGGACTTTCGCTATTTTTCGCAAATTTTGGTCACACTTTTCTAGAACTGGGTAGAAGCTGGAGAGGTCTAGTATCTTTTGTTGAAAATTACCAGTAGGGGTGCATAAAGTAACGAGGGGGATTTTTTAATTTTGCTCCCTAGCTTTCAGGAGATGGGCCCAAACTTTGCTTTTTTTGGCCTGTTTGGGCTAAAAGCTTCTAAGTCCCACTTTCACTGGAAATAGTCAAAAAGTCGCCAAAAATGGCGTTTTTCGGCCTCGGGGTGGTCCCCATATATAGTAAATCGGGGTCGCTGAAAACGATGAGCATACTGCCGATACCGCCCGAAGTGACCACTGGTCAGCATGGCTCCCGTGGTTCCTCGCCCAGGGTCAAAATTGGGAAAACTCCCTCTAAACAGCGTTTTTCGGCGTTTTGGCCGGGGGCATATATAGTAAATCGACTACGCTCGTTTCAATGGGCATATCGCCGAAACCGACGGAAGTGACCACTGGTCACTACAGCCTACGGGGCCTATTGACCACTGGTCAAACGGCCTAAAACTGCGTTTTTCGGCGTTTTGGTCGCGGGCATATATAGTAAATCGACTACGCTCGTTTCAATGGGCATATCGCCGAAACCGACGGAAGTGACCACTGGTCACTACAGCCTACGGGGCCTATTGACCACTGGTCAAACGGCCTAAAACTGCGTTTTTTCGGCGTTTTGGTCGGGGGCATATATAGTAAATCGACTACGCTCGTTTCAATGGGCATATTGCCGAAACCGACGGAAGTGACCACTGGTCACTACGGCCTAGGAGTCCTATTGACCACTGGTCAAACGGCCTAAAACTGCGTTTTTCGGCGTTTTGGTCGGGGGCGTATATAGTAATTCGACTACGCTCGTTTCAATGGGCATATTGCCGAAATTGAGGGAAGTGACCTGTGGTCACTACGGTCTATGGGGCCTATTGACCAGTGGTCAAACCCCTTAAAACAGCGTTTTGCGGCGTTTTGGTTGGGGGCATATATAGTAAATCCACTACGCTCGTTTCAATGGGCATATTGCCGAAATCGAGGGAGTGACCAGTGATCACTACGGTCTATGGAGCCTGTTGACCAGTGGTCAAACCCCTTAAAACAGCGTTTTTCGGCGTTTTGTTGGTGGCATATATTCTAAATCGACTACGCTCGTTTAGCATGGCACTGTTCAAGCTCCTTGTATCCATTACCGCATTGCTGGAAAGGGATCCTTTAAAATGACAGAAGGACAAGAAATAAAAATGCTCCTCTGGAGCATGAAAAAGTAATATGGGTGATGGTGAGGTTGCAAAATCAAGAGAGGACTAGTCTTTAAAATGCTTAATATGGGGCTAGGTTAAAAAATAGAAGAGGACTAGGTTGTGAGCGAATTAATATGGGCACAGCTTCGCCGAACAACCCATATTCGCGGGATTTCACGTTTCGTCTAGAGCTATCAATGTCAGTCAATAAAAAATTAAGCAGTTGAATACTCATCGAATATAGCTGTTTGCATGTACTGTTAGACTAGCTGCTAGGAATATACGTATACTATTATCATTTTGTTGTGTTGAACTACCGCAGGCTCTACTACTAGGAGAAGTCTAAGGATATGATGCTAAAGCTATTGGTCCAAGTCAGGAGGAAATAGAAGATCGTGGGGAGTCCTAAATTATTCTTGAATATAAATTTTCCTTATAAATGGATACGTAAAATGCGCTGGTTAGTATGAAGCACTTATCGAAGAAAACGTTTGCTTAAATAAAAGTTCGAATAAAGCTAGAGCACATACCGTAGCTGTAGGTTATTTATGAACTATAAACCAAATGTTTCGTGGATATGCATATATAATAATTTACATTTACAAACCGCGAATATGGGTTGTTCGGCGAAGCTGTGCCCATATTAATTCGCTCACAACCTAGTCCTCTTCTATTTTTTAACCTAGCCCCATATTAAGCATTTTAAAGACTAGTCCTCTCTTGATTTTGCAACCTCACCATCACCCATATTACTTTTTCATGCTCCAGAGGAGCATTTTTATTTCTTGTATACAGAAGATTTTGCATTTTTTGGTCATTTTTCGAAATTTATGAGGTCCGAATTCTGGGGGTTGGGGGGTACCCCCATCACATTTCTTGGGTCGACCACCAACCTTCCAAAATTTACCCCCCCCCCAGACCCAAAGTTCCAGGGAAACTATGATTGGTGTTTTCTGTCCATTTTATGGAATCATCCCCAGCAGCAATTAAAGCTTCGAACCTTTTAGTACGTAACCAGCATGTTTCTGAAAAATTATTCCAAAAAGTTGGAAAAATAAAGAAATCGTTTCAGTAGGCGAAGTTTTTCAGAAATTAGAATTTGTCCAATCCTAGTTTTGACATTTAATGGATTAATCTTTTTAGACTTTTCCATTGTGAATTTTATTACAATTTACAAAATTTCCTCAGCGTCTGGGGGCTCCACCCCCAGACCCCCGCGTGGGTTCTTCCGGGACGGGACACAAGTGCAGTTGGCAGAACGTTGGTTTGAATGATCCGAAAATAACATGGTAAAGAGATGTAATACCTGTTGTAGGTGGGCGCGGCATTGGGGTTGGGCGGCCGCGGGGCAAATCACGTCTATGTAATAAAAGATAAAGTACTAACAAGGCGTGATTTACTCGAAATTAAAAAAAATTTTACACAGCTTCAAACAAAAATACACACTGAAATTTAAATTTACACAAGATTTACACAAGTCCGACTTTGAAAAAATCTGCCTGTCCCCCGCACTTTTGGAGATAAGTTAAATAAATTTTGCCAAAACAAGATTTTATGAAATTGTTTCTCAAATTTTGGCTTAAAACAACTTTAAAACCGTATGAAGACGTCTAAAAAGATAAAGATAAAAACAATGCTTGTTTTGGGGAAAAAGCGTTAAAATTGAGAATTTTTGCTTTTTAGGCTATTTTTTGGGATCTATGAGGTTCGAATTTGGGGTAGGGGGTTTTGGGGGATGCAATTGATATCCAATGATGTTTCTTTTGCCAAAGATTTTGCTTTATATATATATATATATACTTATCTATATACGTATACTGTATAGCGCGGCGGGAAAACCCAGTCCGATATGAGGGAAAAAACCCATCGCCAGTGTGAGTCACCCATATGAGCTAGATCCGGATTTTTTATAGCCTATCTTAAAGAGCGTCCAGAACTACACTAGAGGGTGTGTATTATTGTAGCTCCCGCTGCCTCTCAGCTGGAAATTTTTTGGGACTTTGAAAATTTTGGAATTTATTGGTCCCAACATTGGGGTCAGACAGGGTCAACTTTGAGGGTCACCCTGAACTTACTGGAGAGACCCAGCTCCAAAACGGCCTACAGTGTTCGCAGAGGATATGTCTCGAACTTCACGATGGTGTATGCTATTCGACTTACCTGTGGTACGACCTGGGGGTGACCTAGACTCGGCGGGAAAAAAAACCCTGTGTGCGGGGAAAAAACCCAAATTTCAAAATGAAATTTTTTCTAACCATATAGGCAGCAAGCAAAAATTCATGCATTTCTTGGCTCAGTAGAGCGTCCTGATTAATTTAGTACCAGGGTTACCTGGAGGTTCGCACCTTCTATGTGTGGTCCAGGTGGCCAAAATCTGAGATAGTGCCATTTCAAGCCTAATTTCAAATTTCGCCAAAAATCGCTAATTTTTC
>JASAND010025706.1:0-13220 GCA_030248195.1 Trissonchulus latispiculum
ATTGATTGGTCTTCAGTTGGTCCGTGGTTCGATCCTTTTTGCTGATTCGGAAGGTTCGCAGTTCGATTCAGCACCGCCTCATCACACATCATCACCGCCTGGACGCTTTTCTTCACATCTTTCAATCTTGATTTAATCCGCCGCCAGAACCGTCTCTTGTCAGATTCTCCCCCTGTGGCGCCCCACGTCGGCATCCGCCGACTTCCCTGACCGACGGCATGCCTTACACCTCGGTGATCAACCCCGCACCCCGCCAGTACCGTCTGTTTTCAATCAACCGCCCGGCGTGGACTCTACACGCCCGGCGCTCCCAACTGGAATCACTGTCCTTCAGGGTGGCACGCCTGCACCCACCTCCTCCGGCCGATGTGAACTGTAACCGGCCACTGCTGCTACTACCAGATTTGTAGCCTGGAGCTCTGGCCGTCGCAGGTGCCCCTCCGGCCATCTCCCGCCACAACCACTAACTACTACTGCCACTGACTACTGCCATTGACTATTGCTGTTATCACTGCTACGACCGACAAAATGATCTAAAATGGACTAGAATAGTGTGAACTCTGTATTTACATGTACTATTACTATTTGTACAGTTGAGTTGTCTAGGTTGGAGCTTGTTAATGTAGTTGCATACTGTTGACTGTTTACTACGGTATTTACTTGTTCTACACTTCCCCCCCTAGTAAACGCCTACCACATTTTTTGCGGTGGAGAGTGTGGAGGCAAAGAATTATGTAATGCTGCGTACCGGATAAAATGGAGCTGAGTTAGATTGAGCTGAGTTGAAATTTGAAAATTACAATGTTTAACAATGTTTGTGAGGTGTGTTTTTGGGTTTGTTTCTGACATTTCCATCTGTGAATCTAATTCTGTTTTCTGTGCTTAATTCCGTTTTGATCCTGTGAGTAACCATTAGATTGTATTAGCTAGGTATTTGGGTTTTGATTCTTCAAATGCATATTGTTTTCCTGTTCTATTCGCGTTTCTGTTTTGTAGTCTGTGAGTGTCGCCGTTTTTGCGGTATACTGTTTGAAGACGTTTATCGGACTGTATTTTTGATGAGATTTAGTGGTCTTTGTTGAGAAAGTTGAAAAGAAATGCATTTCAGAAATTTATTGCTCTGTTTACGAAAAAGATCAAAATTTGGGGACTTATCTCCCCAGGAAACTAAGTGGGGTTAATGCGTCCAAGTTTGGGATTTTTGGGAGCCTCCTTCACCCCGTGAGCTGGGTTCATACGTCACAGAGAAGTGACGTATGATAACACACGCATACAAGAAACGCACTACACGAAAGGGAGCCGCAAGCTCCGCCTTACACGTCACACACCTTTTGATTGACAGGTCTTCCCCAAACTACGAAATTTCCAAAAATTCAAAGTCAGTCGTGGTTTGGCCGTCGTACGGATTGGTTGCGCTGTTTTCGCTGTCTGCTTTACGTCTTTACTGTGTTGTGTACAACCGAGGGCCCATAGTGGGAGAGACCGGTTCGTACTTTTGCCTTTGTCAGTTTTAACCGAGGGCCCATCTTTGGGAGAGACCGGTTAACATTATTTTATTTTGTGACGGACCGGCCACGACTCGTATTCTTTTTACCGTACCGGCATTTTACTTGATTTTTGTGATTACTTCCCCATTTCCACGGAGGACCTGTCCATCTGCCTGCTTCGGATCACACGCTCTCAAGGACTCAGGATCACCAAGGTAGCTCAAGTTGTAAGTTTTATGAATTAACCGATGTACGGTAATTGAGTTGAGACTTTCGAGGAGAATCCAAAAACCTAGTTTACCTGACTCACTCATTCAATATTATATTCTGTTGCTTGTGACTAAGTTGAGCCCTTTCAAAGAGATTACAAAAAACCTAGGTGCGATTCTTTTAATGTACTGTTGTCTACTGCCATTTGGTATCCGTTGTACTGTGAATTGTGTAACTGTCTGTCTGTACATGTACTTGTTTAGCTAAGCAACTTGTGCCGTAAATAATTGTAATAATTTTATGAATTAATTGAATTAAACCAATAATTTAAATTGATAGCTAGTTGACCTGCTTAACCTGCGTGTGAGCGAGAAAGAGAGAGAGTGAACAGTCTGAAGTCTAAACTGCTAGAGAATAGGGACATAACTGTTAGCCTAGATAATTGAATCTGGTGTTAGTTAGATGAATTGTCTGACCCCTGTGTATGCCCTTGGATAACTAGGGAATAGTAAATATAGAACCAGCTTTAGACGTGGTTCTTCCGTGATTTGTGTCTAATCCGTAGAGAAAGGAGAAATAAAACGACCCCCAAATATCCTTTTCTTTACATTAATATTACGAGTTTTTTAAATAAAATTGTGCTGATAAGCTTCAAGCGTTTTTAACTGCTCTCGTACTGTGCTGCACTGTGCATTTGTTTGCAATTTATAGTCCAGTTTAATGTTTATAGTTGGTCACGTTATTGGTCATGCATGCAATTTCTACCAAATCAGTACTCAACCTCCACCTGTAATCGAGTGCGTCTTTCCAGAAGTTAGTCTTCACTCTAACGAACTACCAAAGTTCCATTATTGGGCATTTACTACCGTTCCAGGTTTGTCAATTTTTTATATATAGGATAATTGAACAATACGCAAACGTTGTGTTTGCAGTTGAAATCGGTGTCAATTATTTTTGTGTAGCTTTGGATTACTATTCGCTGATTTCTAAATTGTTGTTTATGTAGCTTTTATCTTGCTTATTTCTACTGCTGGAATAGCGTTGCTATTTTAGGGCTTAGCGGCCTAATTCTGGTTGCCTTGTTTTCCATACTTTATGTTTTCGCTACCCCGATGTCTCGCAAATATATCTTTCGAGCATTCTATTACACTCACAGGCTGTTTCCCCTAATCCTGGCTGGCATTATTATTCATGGATCCCTTGGATTTCTTCAAGTACGCATATTCGTAGAAGGACGTTTCGCTTCTTCGATGATTATGCTTTATGTATTATTTATATAGGAGAAGAGTAAGCCTTTGTTTGGTTATTTCTCTTCGTTACATTACATAGCGATGCACTCACCGGAATTCGCAAATACTGTCCGATGTTTTGGCAGAATATACAAGAATTATTGACCAGTAAAATTATATTAGTTTCAGCATCTCACAATCTGTGCATTTGCTTTAGAAACCCTTTTACCATTTCTTTGTAATGGTACCCCTGATATGTTACGTCATCGACTGGATTGTCAGCATGCGAAAGAAAGGATGTTCCATGGAGATTTTGAAGGCTGAAACACTACCGTCTGGTAAGCAATTTGCATGTGAAAAGCGCCTCTTCGGTATGGCTTTGTAGGGAGTCCAGCTTCCGCCTTTTAACTTTCAGTTTTCTGTATCAACTGGTTTTGAAAGTGAGGTCCATGACTTTAAAAGGAGAAGCTAATTTCTGATTGCTAAGTTTTCCCTCTCATACCCATCGCTTCTCGCAAAGGTTGCTCCTGTAATATCATGTATTTGCCTGCCTCCAACAAATGAGGAGCAAGCATGAAATTTTAACCGCTAGATAAAAGCATTTAGCTGATAATTATTTAATGATGCTTTAGATGTGTTGCATTTATCATTCAAATTACCTCCCGGCTTCAGTTATTCATCCGGCCAATGGCTTCAAGTCTGCTGTGATTCGTTGGCTCCCCATGAATTCCACCCTTTCACCATAACCTCTGCTCCTCATGAAAAGGATCTTTCCGTTTATATTAGAGCTGTGGGTCCATGGACCAAAAGACTCTTCAATACTTTCTCAGAAAGAAATTTATCAGGAGACTCTTATCCAAAGGTATTATTACACTCAGAACTCGGGAACTCGTTCACCCTTGATCCACGCCTACGACCCACTTTTTTCGTGATCCATTCGAACTGTCCTGAAGAGTTAACACCAAATGTCTCACAATTGCTTCCGATTAACATCAGTGCTCGTTTGTAATGGGATGTTTTTAGTTTTAATGCAGCAAAAATCTTTTGTTGCAAATTCCTCCAAAATTTGCGAAAAATCTGTAAATTGAAATTTTCAATCTTGACTCGCCAAGGCCATCTGACCAGCGGGAGCCCGCCTCCAACTTTGGCTCGTTGTCAGCTATTAGTTTATCCCTGCTGATGCCGTAATATTTCTGCAGTCTTTCCTTACAGGGTCCTGAAGTGTAACTCTTGCTAGTTTTTCTTCTGCAATTCGTTTCCCAAATCTTTCACAATTTGCATGGCGCACAAAGTGTTGGTAAAGTGTGGATGTGTGTATCCAGTAGATGTGAACATTTCGCCCGCTGGCCCGGCCTGGCCCGGCAAGCCGAAGGTCGTCGAGGTGCAAGCCTGGCGAGGCCTTTCAACTCTAGAAAAATTTTTGGAGAAATCGATTCACTTGTAGTCAAAATTATTTTCTGTTTTGCAAAATAGATCGAGTGCAGTCAAACATGCCACACCTTTTCGAAAGGATTCAATATTTTATTTAGTATTTTTTGTCTACTTTCTGGATAGTGTTTTTGCCTGTTTTAAATATGGCTTATGAAATTTAGCTGCGAATTGATGGTCCATACGGAAGCACTCATCAGGACTGGTACAAATACGAGATTGTGGTATTGGTTGGCGCTGGCATTGGAGTTACTCCAACGGTTTCAGTCTTGAAAGATCTTGTTCATAGGGTCTATAATGAACGCCGCAGAATCGCTTGTCAACGTGTAAGTCAGTTCAAATTGACTACAGTAAATACCTACGCAGAGCAGAGAAGGCAATGTGTTCTGAAACCCAACATACAACAATGTCGGCCACGCAGTTTTGGCCGCCTCCTTGTGAAGAGACAATTTTGCGAACTATGTTGCTTTGCGAGATACGTATCGTATTGCGATCTGTCGAAAGAAATCTGGTAGCACTACGACACAGAATCGATAGCTGGCCTTCTGTAGCAGGGTTTTTTGGATATTCTATGCCAGCTTATTTGACGAGATGAGATTGTGTTCGAGTTAATGTTGCTTGCTCGTTAATCCACTTATGTGCCATTTAGGTTTATTTTATTTGGTTGTCAAGAAATCATACTCAGTTTGAATGGTTCATTGAGATCCTGGAAAATGTTGAATCAAGAGATCGCCTCGGAATTTTTGCTGCAGACATTTTCATTACGCAGTTGGTCCAAGATTTCGACGTTCGCACCATGATGCTTGTAAGCTGTTCTTGTTATTGCAAGAAGAGTTTATTAAAACTCGCACTAATTTATTAATATACAGAAACCTGTGGCAACTGTTCCTCTCCTGGCACTTGCTTTGTAGGATGAACTCGAAGCTTTAGCGAGTTAGAGCTCTGTTTTGACTGAGTGCGTACTAACGGTGCGTACTAAAGGAGATGTGCAATATTTTTTCTTGACTGTTTAAAATTGGCTTGATAAGTGATAACTGTGACTGTGAACAACGTGAATATTTCATGAACCTTTTCAAAAAGTGTCTGTTATAAAATGCTAAAATTTAAGTATAGTTGTGTAGTTCTGTTGCTAATTGCTTGTTTAGTCGCTAATTGCTTGTTTAGTCATTAATTGCTTGTTTAGTATGTTTGTGAACATCACTTTCAACGCGTGTCTGGACGAAGTCTGTTTACGGGTTTAAAAGCCAAAACACATTTTGGAAGACCAAATTTTCATCAGTATCTTTCGTGGGTGTTACAGAACCATCCTTCGGTTAGTTCCTCTAATCTAAAGTAGCTTAGAGTTAAGGACCACTTTGCTGTTAAATTGATAATCACAGATTTTGTAAAATGTGGTTTTGCTCATTTTCACTCAGAATATCAAAATTCAACTCGCTTAATGGGTGTGGGCCGCCGGGAGCCAAAATTTGTAGTCACACATTTTGCTAATTTTCAGTTATGATATGCCTCAAAAACAAGACAATTTGTTGGAGTCCATCGTCAGCCCAGTTATGACAAATTGCGTTTCAAATCCTTCCAATTGAATATTTACGCCTATATGCCTCGCTGAGGGCTATACAAAGGCCTCGTAGACGTACACATAGAACGACAAAAGCTTTCGGCATGTCCAATACATCAGATTAAAGCCTCTATCTGCGAACATTTGTTGCTGTATAATTAACCCTGGTGTGCCGAGAAACTGGCATGTAACGTTGGTTCCAAGAGTATATACATCACGCTCATTTCTACTGTTATTCGTTCAACCTGTAATCGTTTTAACTTTCGGCTAGAGATTAGGTGCAAATGTTCAGGACATCAAGAGCTTCACTTTGATATAGAATTTAGCTATATTTGGAAAAGTTGAAAATTTGACGTATTTTGCCTGCACCGCCATGCTGCCGAAATGTGCAGTCAACGCAAAACAGGCTATCGACATGAAATTTTGCATAGCGTTGGTATTACACCTACCTATTGGCACACCAAAGTTTATTTGGATACCTCAGGTTTTGGCTAACACTTCTAAAGGAGCAAACGTGAAATTTAAAGGAGCAAACGTGAAATTTAAAGGAGCAAACGTGAAATTATGGCAATTGCTGATTTCCGATGAAAAATAAAATTTCTGCTATCAATACTGTGAGCTACTTAAAAGCCGATATGGATCATATGGAAAATAAAGCTCTAGTAATGTACTGTGTTAATAATCTAACTACGACTTTTCTACTCCAGGGTTAGTTCAGGACAGGACAAAACGTTCAATGACCTACACATTTGTAGAACGGTTTTGAGCAAAACCCGACTTCCCCGAAGTTTGAAAATTTGTAGAAAATTGAAGTACAAATATTTATGTAAAAATGAGTAAAATCGGAGGTGGTCCAAAAATCGCGATCCGCCCCATTAACTGGCACATCTTCGTTTTACACCCTGGCCCTGAGTTAATTCCGAGTTCCAATAGCTGTCGATTGTTACCCAATTTAGCTAGCTATATTTTGGGACAAATAACTGCAAATACTTTTATGGAAGTTATTCATTATGAATATAGTAGCGCTAGAGCCGGTTCCAATTTTCAAAACCGGTTTCAAACCAAATTTTTCGGTTCCGGTTCCGGTTCTAGCTGCCGGTGCCCGGTTCCAAGTACAAAATTTTCAGTGATACTTTAATGTTATTCAACATTGAGTTTGTGTCTCCTGGAGGGCGTCTTCAATCAAAATATTAAAGAGGCAATGCTATGAATTAGTTAGATTAAACATATTAAGCTACTATACTACAGTTTTTGCAAAGTTTTAAATTATGTGTTGATTTTTTACTGTAGAACAGTTGTCGACATTTTGTTGCTGTACCCAACATTTAAACTTTTTTACTGTTGCTACAAGATAAATGGTTTCAACAGTTGACTGTACAATTATGCTGTGTATCTAAATGTTTCTGATGTTTGTATCGTAGCACCTGGAATTATGGATGGTATTTTTATAAAAAATGAACAAGCAGCGTCTTTCATACCTAAACAAATTTTAAAAAACAGGAAAACGTCCCAAAAAGTGATGAGAACTTCTGAAAGCTAGTTTTAAACGTTTTTAAGCAAAACACCAGTAGCTTCCGCAGGTAATTTTCAGAAAATTTAGATGTAGTTTAGAATTTGAAAGGTAGGGAATAGTAAAATTTAATTTTGTGCGGAAATAACTACTTTCTTTCACACAGACACTACAGTTAACAGATTATTTCTGCAGACACCTCTTTCTATTTGTGTATATCTGACTCATTCGAATTTTGTGCCAAAGACCGAAGAAGATCCTGAAAAATAAAACAAATGGTACTAGCAGTTTCAAATGCTTCTGGTCTTGATTTTAGTTGAATTTAATTAATTCAATTTAATCGGAGATACTGTAACTGTAACATTGACTCCAGGGGCCAATGTTATCAAAACCGGGTTGAGTTCAACCCGGGTTGAACCCATTTTTGGGTTCAACCCTGAAATTTTGGGGTTGGCTAAACCCCGATGGTCAACCCAGTGTTAACAAACTTTTTTGGGGTTGGGTTAGCTTAACCCAGGTTGACCTGTTTCAACCCCGATTTGAACCCAGTTTCGACCCAGTTTTCAACCCCAATTCCATAATGCAGCCTATGGTTTGAAGAGTGTCACCCTTGCAGGCACACGCGGGCCTTTCCCTTGGGCGCTTAAATTTACGATTAATTATTACGCCACAACAAATTTATCGTCAGTATTAGTAATATCCTGCGATTACAAAAACAATGAAAATTGTTAAAAGACAGATTAGATCAGCTATGCTTTCTAATTATTATGCTCTCATAATGGTTGTATACATAGTATATTAAGCGCACGTTATATATGTGTGTAATAACTTATCGTGTAATTAAAATAGTCAAACTGTGCAAGATGGTCTTTACCCTCATTTCAACCCGGGTTGAAATCTCAACCCTCCTCACTGAGCAGGGTTGAGATTCAGCTGTTTCAACCCAAAAATCAACCCAAATTTTCAACCCAAATTCAATAATAACACTGGGTTGGAACTCAACCCCAATTTCAACCTCAACCCTAGTATTTCAACCCGGGTTTAGTCAACCCGGTTTTGATAACATGGGGTCGAAATTTTCAACCCTTATCTCAACCCAGGTTGAGGTTTCAATCCGGGTTGAGATGCTTGATAACATCGGCCCCAGTTTGCGGCCATAGAATAATTCCAAGCGTCCTTAAAAGAAGCTGAAATTTTGGAAGCAAAGTCTGATAAGTCTAAAGTCTGACACAAAAATGTGTGTACAAAATCTCGGTGCGCCTCCAGTGAACTTAGTATGTTGTAACCCCATAAGACCATGTGTTTTCGGAAACTTTGCAGCGAGACAAACATTTTTATAAAATTTAAAATTTTTTAAAATTTCAAAAATTTAAAATATCGGTTTTTCAGGAATTTTTTTGAATGCCATTCAGCTCATTCTGTCAAATAAATTTTCCCGTCCGAACACGCATCGATTGAAACAAGAACGAAAAAATTGGTTAAGAAATAAGCATTTTATTCCAAAATTTCGTTTTTCTTTCCTTTGATGATTGCCAGTTTTTTGCAACTTTGCCTGGTTATTACTCGACTCGCTCAGCGGAAAATTTTTCATCTGATTTTTCAGGACCGCCTAGTATATCTCCGCTTCTCACCTGATATATGTGATATTTCAAATTTTGAAAGTCGAATTTTTTTGAAAAATACCACTTTTTGACCAAAAATTTCGGCAAAGCAGATTTAGCAAAAGTGAGTAAAAATAACATAATCATAAAATTCAAGCTGAGCTGAATCCAACGATTTAAAGCTTTTGTTGCTGCGACTTATATTGCGCCAGCAATGAATTTTTAAACAATATCCCAATCACGGCGGCAACATCCAAGAGAGCCAAAAACCAGCTGAAATAAGGGATATTGTTTAAAAATTCATTGCTGGCGCAATATAAGTCGCAGCAAGAAAAGCTTGAAATCGTTGGATTCAGCTCAGCTTGAATTTTATGATTATGTTATTTTTACTCACTTTTGCTAAATCTGCTTTGCCGAAATTTCTGGTCAAAAAATGGTATTTTTCAAAAAATTCTACTTTCAAAAATTGAAATATCACATATATCAGGTGAAAGCGGGTGCCTAGGCGGTCCTGAAAATCTAATTGAAAAAAGTTTCCGTTGAGCGAGTCGCGAGTAATAACCAGGCAAAGTTGCAAAAAGCGGCAAACATCAAAGGAAATGGAAAAACGATATTTTGGAATAAAATGCTTATTTCTTAACCAATGTTTTTCGTTCTTGTGTCAATCGATGCGTCTTCGGACGGGAAAATTTATTTGACAGAATGAGCTGAATAGCTTGAACGGTCCGAAAAAATTCCCCGAAAAACCGATATTTTTAAATTTTTGAAATTTTAAAAAATTTTAAATTTTATAAAAATGTTTGTCTCGCTGCAAGGATTCCTAAAATATATGGTTTTATGGGGTTACGACGTATATTGAGTTCACTGGAGGCCTTACAGATTTTGTACACACATTTTTGTGTCAGACTTTAATGAAAATATGCAAACCTATAGTCATCAAATGCTCTCACCAAGACCTACAACTTTGCTCTTGAAAGTAGGTATTTTTCGATTCCTTACGGTTTAGCAGATAACGAGGAAAATAGGTTATCAAAGTTTGTTTGATTGTGGCTTAGGTTTTCGTTTTCGAACCAAAGCTTGGTCTCTTCTCTGCTTGAAAACAGCAACGAAAATACGAAATTTTGAGCATGGCAACTAGAATGTTTTGAACACGGATTTCTCCCAACCAATGCAAGCAATTAGAAAGCTTTTCTACGCACAGATTTTTGGCAAAATTGGTGAGGGCTGTGTGTAAGAGAGTTATGTTTGGTCATTTTATTTGGGAGAAACAAGCATCCAAACTTGAATATTCTGACGAAAATCGGGCAAAGTTAGCATTTTCTCAAAATACCAAGTTCGTTTTGTTTGTTCATTTGTTTATTAAACATTTTTAGAAAAAATAGCGTTCGGAAAATGAAAAGACGTTTAGCATGAACTATCGCTTTTCCTTAGCTTTCCCCGCACTTCAAGAAACTTGTCTTCCTGCTTTCGCATGTCAATGTCGAACAGTAGAATTGAGACTGACGTACTCTTCCTACTTGTTGCAACAAACACATTCTAACTCTGGACTGCACCAAAAAAGTTGAATATCTGCGGAATAGCAAAAGGCTAAGTTCGATTTTTGAATAGAAAACTGGTAGATAGTCTTCTGCTATTCCGTAGTGTCAAGGGAGCCAACCGCCATCCTATTCCTGCTCGGAAATATAGCACAATAGGAATATTTTCACTAGTCTTATGGTCTATTTCCTATTTCTGTTTGTACCAAATAGTCATATTTCGTTTATTTCTAGCTTAGGCCTAAGATTAAAATAGGAAATAGGAAATAGACTAACGACGCTAAATAGATAAAAGAATGCCGCCTGACCAATCGCCTCACTGCTCGTAACTGATTGGTTTTGATTACTAAGCTGCTAAGAGTTTTAAATAAAGCTGGAATCGTACTGGATAAACAAAATAGTGATCAATACAATTAACTGATTAAGTAATTAGTTAAATAATTTAATTTTTTAATTCTGCTTAATTTCCCAAATTGGAAACGAATATTATAAACAATTTATATATATTGCTAAGTTGATAAAACAAGTCTTTAACCATGTACATGAGCTTAAACTTTTTACTTTGATCTGCGTATTTTTTCATAATTTGTCCAAAGTCAGTGAAGGATAAAGTCAATTTCAATAGAAATTGAAATTATTTTTTAAAATATAAATGGAATTATAATTTTAAATTTCAGTATAAGTTATAAATAAAAGCTCCTAATATGCTTTGCAATTTGCATTTACCTCCACCACTTTTCCAGACCGTTTCGTAGTTTTTCAGGTATGTAATACATAGGCGCTCTCAACACTGACCCTTATCCAATCCATCGTTGCCGTTTGGTAGTGAAAGTCTGAAAGTTTTCGTAAACTAGAAACAAGAGTACACTGAAACTGAAATTAAAGAAAGACAGTATTGCCCGCCAACTGGAGCTGACGTTTGAGTGCCAAGAAACTGAACTCTAACTAAATTTTGTTTTTAAAGTTAGTGTATACCTAGTAGGTCAGGCTACCTACCTTATATACTAAGTTTTTGGATGTGAAACAATTAATGATAGACAATTAACTAATTCATCCTGAAGAGCTTGAATTCTTGAATTGTATTTAAGTGAGCCAACAACCAGGTCAACGAATTGTAACCTTCCGAATCCAGCTGGAAGCACTGTACTGCTGCTTCAAAAAGTGTTTGTTAGTTTGACAAACAGCTGGACTCGCAAGCAAAAACAAGCCGATTCGATCTGGATGATCCTGTCGTACCGATTCGCTTAAAGTGTTCAGGCGATCCAAATTGATCTGCTCAGATCCAACCCCAAGCGATTCTTGTTAGTTTGAGCTATCGCAAATCCCGAATCGTTCCGGCCCACGTCAGGATAAAAGTTAGAATCCAAAGTAACCCATCAGAAAAAGGAAAGAATCGAATCTCGGCGCGCCCAAATTTTCTGAAAAAACTTAAGAACCGCAAGAACCTTCATCAAAAATTTGAAACTATAGATTGTATGTAGTTACAAATCAAATCTCTTCGAAAAGTTAAGAACCCCCAAGAACCGCAAGAACCCCCATAGAAAGCGAAACTATGGATATAGATCAAGTCTCTACAAAAAATTAAAAACTCCCAGAACCCCAAGAATCCCCATTAAAATAAGTGTTCCACGAAAAACAATTAGCGGATAAGACAGAACGCATGAAGCGGTGACTTTTACCTTGAACTAAGCTTTTACTAAGCCAACACGAGGCCATTGAAGAGTTGAAGTGAACAGTGAACAGTTCCGTAGTGTCATCATTGGTCATTTACTAACTGTGTTTGCTGTTAGCTGTTTGTCGACCCTTCCACGGCTTCCAGCTGTTTGTTATCTTAGCTTAGAAAGCCGTTATTTAGAATCAAGTTATTCAGATAATTAATTAATTGTCTATCAATTAATACTCAAATCCAAATGCAGCTCCAGTTGGCGGGCAATACTGTCTTTAATTTCAGTTTCAGTGCCCTCTTGTTTCTAGTTTACGAAAACTTTCAGACTTTCACTACCAAACGGCAACGATGGATTGGATAAGGGTCAGTGTTGAGAGTGCTCATGTATTACATTTCTGAAACTACGAAACGGTCTGGAAAAGTGGTGGAGGTAAATGCAAATTGCAAAGCATATTAGGAGAAGCTTTTATTTATAACTTATACTGAAATTTAAAATTATAATTCCAGTTATATTTTTAAAATATTTCTAATTTTTTTTGAAATTGACTATGTTTCACTGCCTTTGGACAAATAATGAAAAACTGCGCAGATCAAAATAAACAGTTAAGCTCATGTACATGGTTAAAGACTTGTTTTATCAACTTAACAATATATAGAAATTGCTTATAATATTCGTTTCCAATTTGGGAAATTAAGCAGAATTAAAAAATTAAATTATTTAACTAATTACTTAATCAGTTAATTGTATTGATCACTACTTTGTTTATCCAGTACGATTCCAGCTTTATTTAAAACTCTTAATAGCAGCATAGTATTCAAATCCAATCAGTTACGAGCAGTGATGCGATTGGTCAGGCGGCATTCTTTTATCTATTTAGTGTCGTTAGTCTATTTCCTATTATCTATTTTAATCTTAGGCCTAAGTTAGAAATAAACGAAACATGACTATTTGGTGCAAACAGAAATAGGAAATAGACCATAAGACTAGTGAAAATA
>JASAND010025708.1:0-13048 GCA_030248195.1 Trissonchulus latispiculum
ATATATGTCACCGTAAAACTGTAGAATCAGGAATTCTGCAGAATTACTGAAATTTTCAGGAATTCTACAGAATTCCTGAAGATTTCAGTAAAACTGTAGAATTACGGCGAAACTTGACTTATTCTACAGTTTCCCTGATATTTTCAGGGATTCTGTAGAATTCCGTATTTTGTTCAGGAAAACTGTGGAACTATGGTTAAACTTGAATTATTCAGCAGTTTTCCTGAAATTTTGAGGGATTCTGTAGAATACCGTTTTTATTTTCAATTTTCATTATCAAATTCAAATTTCCAATGCTCATACAGTTCCTGTTTTTTTAAATATAGTCAGCCAACCTTTTACAATCATTTTACGATCAACCAGACATGTAAAATGTTTGAAAAAGTACGAACATTTGATCTGATGTTGAAAATTTAAAACATTGTTATAATATTGGTTATTTCAAATTTTAATGTATCATTTCTGCCCCGGCAGTAGCCTTGCCTTCGCCTCGGGTAATTGCTTATGCAATTATTCAATGTCAGATCGCGGACCCCAAGCAAATTTGATCTGGCGTTACCCCTCCTCGCGAAAGCAACGGGGGTGTGGCAATACAGGAAAAAATTTTAATGTTTTGATTGATCGTAAAATGGTTGTAAAAGGTTGGCTGACTCTATCTTGAAAAACAGGAACTGTATGAGAATTGAAAATTTGAATTTGATAATGAAAATTAAAAATAAAAACGGTATTCTTCAAAATTACTCAAAATTTCAGGAAAACTGCTGAATAATTCAAGTATAACCATAGTTCCACAGTTTTCCTGTGAAACCAAACATTAAAGTTTGAAATAACCAACTATATATTTAAATGTTTTCAATTTTTCAGCATTTACTGAAAAGTTCGTGCTTCTTCTACTTTTTTGTAACTTTTTACAATCAATTTTACAATCATAATAAAGTTTTAAGTTACCAAACTGAAAAGATAAAAACAGTTTTGTTTGTATTGAGATGTGAAATAATAATTGGTTGATTGATTGTAAAAGGTTAGAAAAAGTACGAACATTTGATGTGATGTTGAAAAATTCAAAACATTATAATTGGTTATTTCAAATTTTAATGTTTGGTTGATCGTAAAATGATTGTAAAAGGTTGGCTGACTATATTTAAAAAAACAGGAACTGTATTGGCATTGGAAATTTGAATTTGATAATGAAAATTGAAAATAAAAACATTATTCTACAGAATCCCTCAAAATTTCAGGAAAACTGCTGAATAATTCAAGCTTAACCATAGTTCCATAGTTTTCCTGAACAAAATACGGAATTCTACAGAATCCCTGAAAATATCAGGGAAACTGTAGAATAAGTCAAGTTTCGCCGTAATTCTACAGTTTTACTGAAATCTTCAGGAATTCTGTAGAATTCCTGAAAATTTCAGTAATTCTGCAGAATTCCTGATTCTACAGTTTTACGGTGACATATATACTTCCTTCACCACCGGGCTAGAGGTAGATAAATGGAATCAATTGTCAACTATCTAAGGCGAACAAGTGACACTAATGATAACATTGTCAGGACATTTGTTGATAGACTACGAGTAAGACTAGAACCTACAACTTACTGTCAGAAATCCCATAAAAAGTCTAGGTGATATAATCTTCAGGGATTATTCAGGGATGCTATATAGAGAACCATGTTACTACTACTGAACCTAATCGCTATAGTGTCTTCTGTAGACATCACAGAGACAGAGCACGGTATTCAGCTAGCTCAAGGCAATATGACCACCGTGCTAGAAAGTGATCACCTGTACCACAGACTTGACGATTGTAGTTTACACCTATGTCGTGAGTGAGTGATATGAGTCATCGATCTATGCCTGTCCCTATGTTGAATGGGACCAATGTAGAGAGTACTGTTACGACACTGACAGACGCCTTCAGTCTATCCACGATAAGATGGCTGGGTTTAAGATTGCCAATGCATCAGAACTTGAAGACCTACGTGGCGCCCTAATTGAATATTATCAGTAAACTAGGTTGTATAATGTATGTTCAATACATTTCGTATGTAGTGTTTTAATTCCAATGTTTTGTAAAATCAATGTTTTGTAAAATCTAAATTTCTAAAAGCAGCCTTTTGTAATATCACCATATTAAAATTTCAGCTTTTGTACTAGCAATGTTTTGTAATGTCAGCTTTTTGTAATGTTAGCATTTTACAATGTCAAACGTTTGTGGTATCAGTGTTTTGAAGTATTCGCTTTTGTCAACTTTTACTGTTTTGCATGTACTGCTAACTTCATGGGTTACTGGTAAATGTAAACTAGTGTGTTTGTTGTTTGTTGCTTCATGACATTCAAATTTTCTATCTGTTACATTTCCTTATCACTAACTTATTCTTGTTGGTTCGCCTAACCTAACCTGAACACCTAGCTTTTGCCTTGCTACTAGCTTCAAAACTAACACTGTAAGTCGTTTTATTTACACATACACTACGGTACAATACGCATCAACCAATAACATAACCTACCATGCAATACACAGTTACCAACATGTTTGTTACGCTGTAAACAACATATTTAGTATTAGGGCGTTGCTGTTGTGCCCACTCAAGTACATCCATTCCTTCCATATCATCAATGAGTTTAGTGAAGTCTTTTCTATTGCCAATTAGCCAGGGCATCTCGAATAGGTTTGTATTGTTGCTCGCGTAGTAGTATATTTGTTCGTCAGTCATTCTTTCTCGGAGGATGAATCCGAATGATATGTTCCATTTGGCCTTGTATTGCTGATTAAGGAATACTCGCTTTAGGTTGTCTCCAATTTCATCCATATGCATTCCTTCCAAGCGGAAGTTGTAAGTTCGTAGGAATTTCAACATTCAACAATAGCAACATGTTTGTTACGCTGTAAACAACATATTTAGTATTAGGGCGTTGCTGTTGTGCCCACTCAAGTACATCCATTCCTTCCATATCATCAATGAGTTTAGTGAAGTCTTTTCTATTGCCAATTAGCCAGGGCATCTCGAATAGGTTTGTATTGTTGCTCGCGTAGTAGTATATTTGTTCGTCAGTCATTCTTTCTCGGAGGATGAATCCGAATGATATGTTCCATTTGGCCTTGTATTGCTGATTAAGGAATACTCGCTTTAGGTTGTCTCCAATTTCATCCATATGCATTCCTTCCAAGCGGAAGTTGTAAGTTCGTAGGAATTTCCTGGCTACGTGATGATGAGTACGAATCCGTGCCCAGTTTCTGGCGTAGATATCATCTTGAGTGGGTGGTTCAATAGGATCTTCAGGAAGTGATTCAGTATTAGCTGGCGCTGTAGTTGAAGTTTCTTGGACTTTTGGTGGTGGTTGTTGTGGAGGCTGAGTAGACCGCTGTTCGTATGATTCATCTGGAGTTTGCGCTGGAGACGTTGGTGTTCTGCAGGTATGTCCCGTCAGGTAGGCTTTTCTGGGGAAGGTACTCCCGCATTGATCGCATTTGTAGGATCCTGACTCGTCATGTTGCTCCTTCTTGTGTCTGTACAGGCTCTTCAATTTTGTGAACTTCTAATAGCATTCGGAGCACATGTGATTATTCGTCTTGGGAAACAAGGAACTATAATCTGTTCGATGCTTCTTCCGTAGGTGCCTCTGCAGGTTGTATCGCAACGTGAACTTTTGTTGGCACAGAGGACACACAGGCTGGTCGCAGTCTTTCTGGTCGATCTCTAAAATTGAAATAGATATCATTAGTCACAGATTTTTTGCTATCATTCTATCAAAACTGTCACTACATTCACTTAACGAGAATTTTGCAATTTAACAAAGAAAGTGACTTACCACTTGCGCCTTCTGCCGACATTTTCGAGATCTCTGCTTAATGACAATGAATGATCAATGATAATCAAACTATTACTCTCACATATTCGGACAACATAGTAACCTAATGAAACAATTTTGCTTCATACCTTTATCAGGTTTCATACAGAGTATTCAATAGAATGCAGCCTTTGGCAATGTCCAACTATTGTGATAATAAAGTTTTCTAATGCTATTAGTTGGTAATAATTATCAATATTTTTAGTATTCGCGTTTGCTAGTGCTTTTGCTTCTAGTGCTAACTTTGTGATATATATTTCCATGCGATAGTAGAATTCGCTACCAAAAAATGGGATCAAAAATATCACCCAAAATTGGGATCAAGACTAAACTAACTAACTAAATCGAGATTCAATGCTAAACTGTGAACATGCAGTTTGAACATGTTGCGAACTATGCTCAACATATTTAGAAGGTGACTAGACTTTTCCATCTAAGAATTTTCAACATCTTTGAAATTGGAGCAAGAAGAAATTTCAATCATCACATAATATTCTCATCATATTATCAACGGGAGCAAAATAGTCACCCAAAAGTGAGAGCAAAAACGTCACCCAAAAGTGAGAGCAAAACAGTCACCCAAAAGTGAGAACAAAATCACCACCCAAAGGTTGAGAGTCAAATGGTCACCCAAAAGTTGAGTCAAATCACCACCCGAAAGTTGAGTCAAATCACCACCCAAAAGTGAGAGTCAAATCACCACCCAAAAGTGAGAGCAAAAGTGTCACCCAAAAGTAAGCAAAATCACCACCCAAAAGTTGAGAGTCAAATGGTCACCCAACAGTTGAGTCAAATCACCATCCGAAAGTTGAGTCAAATCACCACCCAAAAGTGAGAGTCAAATCACCACCCAACAGTGAGAGCAAAAGTGTCACCCAAAAGTGAGCAAAATGTCACCCAAAAGTTGAGTCAAATGATCACTCAAAATTTTCACTCGTCGTCATCACATTCATCACCATTGGGAGCTAATTAGTCACCCAAAAGTTGAGAGCAAAACAGTCACCCAAAAAATCGGAAGCAAATCGGCACCCAAGAATCGGGAGTCAAAATGGCACCCAAAGAGCGCTCAATTGATCTCTCTATTACTACTCATTACAATGATTTATCTACTCAATAAGAGGTTTCGAATGATATCCATCCATGTTGAGCGGTTTCCGTCACTTTCAATTTTGACCATTTGTAAATTCATAGGTTTCGAGCACTTTTGCAGTCTTTCGATTGATACCAATATTGGTTTAACTCAATATTAATCGTTGGCCATTTTTCTATCACGATATCAAGTATTTGACTGCATACCACTTCGGGGTGGATCTCCCCCAGTTGCCCCAGAGCAGTTCACTCCACACCTAATCCACATGCAATTTTGCCAAATAGTTCCAGTCCAGCCAATCTCGAGATAGAGTGAGGGGACAAGTGGGGGGGGGACGGAGAAATAACGAATAACGGACATACCCAAAAGCGTTGTCTTACTGTGAAAAAACGGCTACCCAATAACGGACGCGGTCTGGTATACCTCTTTTATTACATAAACAACTGAAGTGTCTCCGTATTTCCATTTCCTCATGACAATCGTATTTCCGTATGCTTTTAGTCCAGCTGTGATCGAAACTCCAATATGGAAGAGCGCTGGGATCAAATCTGATGCAGATGTTGAAAAGGTTGTAATGCGCAATATCTTTGGCACAAGGGGTCCAGTTCCTCAGAACCTGGAACTGGGTTTTCACCGGAAAGACCGGGTTGTCCTATCCCAACTCAGGACTGGCAAGTCCTTCCTCTTGGCCAAATATAGACACTTGATTAACCCCACCACCCAGGCCACCCCCATTTGCCCCAACTGTGGGGAAGAAGAGGAGGACCTTGAGCATCTACTGCGTCGCTGCCCAAGACATTTATCCCAACGGGTCCGGCACCTTGGGCTGTCCCCAGATCTTTCGGTCCTACGGTTGGCCCCTGGGTCGGTGCTGAGCTATCTGCGGGAAAGTGGCCTGATCCAATGATCAGTCCACCGTTTATGGGAAACCACAACGGCCACCGAAGAAACAACAACACACAAAAGGTTGTAATCTCGTTCTTTTCTTTTCCGTACCTGAGAACCAATTCTTGTCTCGGTGAGACTTCAGTTCTCTGTACACTTGATGGCATTACATAAAAATGTACATTCAACGGTAGGTGGTACGCGTAAAAACTATCTTTGAAAAGATTGTAAATGACACACACACAGGTCCATTGCTGCTTAGGAGTTTCGTTTAAATTGTCAGGAATAAATTAATTTGTTTATTACAGATGATGGAACTGTCCATCAAATCGCACCCAATCGGTCGCGTTGGCAAGCCCGAAGATGTTGCCGCCGCGATTATTTTTCTAGCCAGTAATCATGCCTCCTTTATCACTGGAAACCTAATGAAGCTGGATGGCGGTGCTGAATACTACTTTAGCAGACCGTCATAGAAGCAGCTTCTGAAGTATTGAGGGAAAATCAACTTTGCTAACATTTTTAAGGGAATGTCACATGATTTGTCTAATTCAATATGGCTTCAATATAGAAACAAGCAATGCGAAAGCTCAGTTCAGTTACTAAACTTGACACAAGAACACACGACTTCGCAAACACAAGGCAAACGCTCTGCAACTGAGCTAGTACACATAGAGCTATCCGGAGAGCCAAATGACGATGGGCAGTTGTCGTGAGGGCAAGACTGGCATTGTTATGGGTCTATCACGATAAGGGCGGAACGCGATGCAGTCTGACCTGCGGAATTCATTAATCACACAGGTCAGCCTTGCGTGATTAATGAATTCCGCAGGTATGACTTGCGGGATTTATTAATCAAGCTGGGCAGACTGTAAAAAGTTTAACAAAATTACACGTTAAACATAGCAATAAAAGATTAATTTTAATAAGAATTCCTGCGTGATTAATGAATCCCGCAAGTCATACCTGCGGAATTCATTAATCACGCAGGGCTGACCTGTGTGATTAATGAATTCCGCAGGTCAGACCTGCGGAATTCATTAATTAAGCTGCATCGCGTTCCGCCCTTTTCGTGATAGACCCATTACTGTGATTTGACTACTCTGATTACTGATTTGGCACAAAAGCTAGAGCATTGCTAATCTTCTCTATCAGTTTATATTCCTTTAAATTAAGAAGCCATTAAAGCTTTGAACATCAAGTATTGTTGATTCGCCTGTTCAGAAATTCAAATAAACCTTCTTTATTCTATTTCCGGTTCAAACTTGTCGTAGCCAGGTCTTTTATCAGAGCAGGTTCCAAGTCTATTTGTAGCGCTTCTACCAGGGCTGGTGTACCAAGAAGAAACCGAGGACAAGCCAAAACGGGAAGCGTCAGGCACCCTTGTACCCCCGAAACCAGGACCTAGAAGAGGTAAGGGAAGAGGAAGAGGGAAGTCAGAAGGGAAGTTCAGCTTTTCACTCACCATTGAAAGTAAAGAATTGGCCCAGCCGGGTTTCGAACCACGACCCTTCTGACTCCGGAGCAGACATGCTAACCAACTACACCACACTGAAGGGAAGAGGGAGGTTCAGCTTTTCACTCACCATTGAAAGTAAAGAATTGGCCCAGCCGGGTTTTGAACCACGGCCCTTCTGACTCCGGAGCAGACATGCTAACCAACTACACCACAGGGCCATCACCTGAACACCCGTTTGAGGCTTATCAATCAATCTTTGCTATGTCTGCTCTCTCTCTCTCTGTTCGGGAATCCGCTAGGCATAGATTGGTGTTGCCACCTTTGCTTCTCCCCATCAGTCATATCTAGTATGACTCTCGCTATGTCGCCTGGATGCCGTCCCACAGTGGGAGGCTGGAGGGAGCCCGTCGTGTGGCCTATCGGCTCAGGGTTATCTAACCTCCATTAAGTGCTCATGCGTATAGCAGTGGAGCACAGCGTCTTTCGACGCTCCAAGCCCCTAGCGCAGATGGGTGGGATCAGAAGCAAACCCGGGGGTGTGTCCATTTTTGAGTGCGTGACTCTGATGCACCTAGCACCCCTTCGCAGGGGGTAGGCGGACACGTTGCAGGGTGCCTTTCCGCCGGGAACTCAGCGCTCTACTCTTATCGATAAGCGGATTAGGGTTCTTTAGCGTGCCTGTCCCCAGTACGACAGTACACGGGCCCACCAATTTTACGCCTTATCCGACCGGCGGAGCTGTAGCCTAAGTTTCTTGCTCAAGGAAACAATGTAGCGTCATAAGGGCTAAGGTGGGGATCGAACCTCGGACCTTTCGATCCGAAGTCCACACCTTAACCATTCAGCTACACGGCGACTCATATGTCTGCTTCTCTTACATATCTAACATTATATAAGCATAAACCAATTTATTAAATTTAGTGACTGCTACATTCTCTGATGCAAGATTATATATACGAAAGCAGCATCTTGGATGATGTCCTACTACAGTCCCGGCCAGATATAGGTTTCCCAT
Source organism: Trissonchulus latispiculum (assembly GCA_030248195.1). Classification (NCBI taxonomy): domain Eukaryota; kingdom Metazoa; phylum Nematoda; class Enoplea; order Enoplida; family Ironidae; genus Trissonchulus; species Trissonchulus latispiculum. Next base: position 8,298 of record JASAND010025708.1, read on the forward strand.
TCTCGCTAATATTCGCAGTTTCGATAAGACATTCGACAACTAAAATTTAGAACTATGTTAGCAAAGGACGAACGAAGACTCCTTTATGAATTCGCAGTCTAAATGACAGATGTCAAAACAAACAGCAGGATACCAACTGCTTTAACTTAATTTCTAGTCTCCGCTGGTAAACTAGTTAGTTTACCTTGTGTACCAACGTGCACCAACGTAGACAGTTTTGTAGTAAGCGCAAGTTTAAGTTTAAGGCGGTCCACTTTATAGGTCATTTTTCGGATTTTCTCTGATGGCATCGATTTTTACATACTTTATTACGAAATCGTATATTTTAACGAGTTTTTAAAATTCGTAAGTTTTAAAGTCTTTAAAAGTCTTTACGTACGGTTCTTGAGTAATTTGTAATGGAATAACTTAGATCTTGTGCTTAAAAGTGGTTAAAAAGTTGGTTTCTAATTGGTCATCGCCCCAAAAGAAATCTCTACTAGAAACGAAACCTGACAAATCTTGTTGATGTTGAACTTTAGTTTGATATTGTGTCCAAGCCATAATTAATTGTCATTGTATAATTGTTGAAATCAGAGTTGCCAGTCCCAAATAAGCATTTTTCAACTAATACGAGAAGAAAAGTCTTAAGTTACTCAAACATTAACACAAGAGGAGGGCACTTACAAGCTTAGTTAGGAGCAATCAGCCCAAATAATGATCTATTACACGTGAAGTGATTACAATCATAATAATAAGGCCAATTACAAAACTCCCCTTTCGGAAAGGACAGGTGTCCTTTCCCTCAGTGGCCCGGGTGCGGTCACTTTCCCCTTCCATTGCTAGAGGTTAACGAGAACGGAAGAATAGTAAAACTCTAGAAATCCTAGTGTTGGCGTAAAAGCGAAACTTACAATTACCATCATAAGAAATTCCACATTTCTAGCGGAAAAGAATACACTAATCCTTGCCGGCAGTGTTTTAAAAGCCTTTTCAGTGTCTAATAACACATATTGGAAGATGGTTTGACTGAATAATCACATAATTAGGTTATACGTAAGAAATTAAAAGTAATAAGTACCTAAGTGCATTAATTTGCAATAATTCGTGTTTTACAATGTTTTAGGGTCTTAATTTGTTATTAATCATGTTAACTAGTGTTAGTTAGGCTTAATTTATGCTAATTAGCTAATTATTACGTAAGAAATGAATTTTTGGTCTGTGATGCAACTTAGGCTCATATGAAAGAGAAATTTCCCCCCTTTCCAAAAATGCAATCCCCACGTTTTAACTCCCAAAATTGAGTGAGTTATAAGCAAAAATGTTTTAGTACGATTAGCTTTTGTTTCCTAATCTTACTTTGCTTAAAAGGAAAGTCCAAAAAGGGGACTTCTAAAAAACCTTTTTACTAACTTTCTTTCCTCCTTTCCTTTCTCTTTTCTTTGTCTGGGAGGTTGTCTACCTCCCAGACTACAAGGCAGCCAGGTGCGCTGCTGTTCCCTCTTTCTTTCATCTTTTCCTACGTACGCTAGGCTTGTCCTCAGGTGAACTTTTGTTGGGCCTAGTCCAACAAGAAGAGGACAACAAAAGTTCGCCTCAAGAAGAAGAAAAGAGGACCCAAATTTTAACACATAGGTAAAGTTCAGAGGGGGCTTAATTAATTCCCCCATAATTAAACTATTATGAAAATTTATTACGCATAGTTAGTCAAATATGTAGTGTATCTAGATCCTAATTTTAAGACTTCAAAAATTACGTAGATTGCGTGAAACTTGAAAACAAATGCCAAAATTCATGTTATTTCCCCTTTGGTTACGTTTACATGTTAACCAAAATTTTGCAAAGTTTTGCAGAATTTCAGCATCGAAAATCCATCAAAAAAGGGTCAGTTGGGGGGCAATAATTCGTAAATCTCATTAATTTTGGCTCTTAATGGCCCAGCTGGCTCAACCAGCCGCCGCTGGCCCTGTGGAAAAGATAGCAAGCTTCTAGAAAGTTCTAGAACTTTCTAGAAGTTTTAGGCTAAAATAAAAGGAGAATTCCGCCCCCAGTTTGCTAATGACCTGTCACCGAGCTGTCAGCAAAACTGTCAGCTCGGTCCCCAAAATTTTAAGTTAGTCAGTGTTCGTTTAGCAGTGGCCGAGAGCGGCCTGATTTTTACTCCCCTTCCCCAGTGTGTGTTACTTCTCGGACCACTGGTGTGGTACGGGAATATAGTAACACACACTTCCCCATAGGACGCATTAGGACTTTTCTGGCCCACACTGGCCAGAAAAGGGTTGAGCTCACGCACCAACACTACCACTTGAGGAGCCACAGGGATCATCTATATCCGGCTCAGAACTGCAATCCTAGGAAAAAATTTGGGGATTTTTATAGTGGCCTCTGGCCAATTTTTTCATATTGTATTTTTGGCCTTCGGGCCCCATTTTTTATATGTATTTTTAGGCCTTTATGGCCAATATTTTATGGAGGTTTTGGGCCAGCGAGCCCCGATTTTATAACAGCTATTTTGGGCCTAAGGCCATCCTTTTACGTTCCATAGCATGCTGGGCCTCCGGGCCAGTTTTATTTTATTTTTATTTTATTATTTAATTAGTTCAAAAATCAAGGGCAGCTCATGTAAACCCCTCCTGTGCGATGGAGGTCTTGAGGCGTGCCCACTTTTCTCTTCTTTTGCTTTTCTCGTTTTCATTCCTTTTTGTATACCAAGCCACGGCCTTTATGGCCTAAAATACTCTCTTTAGTTGTTACTTTTGGGGTTATTTTTGGTAGTTTCACGGGATTATGAGTGGGACCCCAAACCCCTGTTTCTGAGCTAGAGAGCCCCTTAATTACGGCTATGAGATTATTAAGCTAATTAGAAGAACTAATTCCCCACAGCCGGCAACTAGGAGTTGCCGGCCATATTTTTACAAAAAGCCCTGTAACACTTTAAAACTTCCATAGTCTGTACTATGTTCTATTTCAGCGTTAGGTCGGAATTAAAACCGTTAGGTATTAAAAAGTATAGGGTGTTTCAAAAGCTAATTCCTAAAGCTTAAGTTGTTTCGTGTTTAATTTAATTAATTATTAACCAGTCTTTCAAGAGGAATGGCCGGCTTCCTCAATTTTCGTAGTTTAATTAACTGTGTATTTGATTTATTTAATTGTTCTTTGTTGTTAGTAATAATTGCTTGGCAATTATTACTCACTGGCTTTCATCAAAAATTTAAGTTATACCTTTTTTCCAAACTTACGAAGTTTAAGTTTCCCCACAAAATTTCTTTTATGGGCAATTCTGAGGAATTGCAAAGCTGTAAAACTCGCGCACAACAAAGTTCAAAGTTTACAAACTTCTTACACAAATGAGCCTAAGTTTAGTTTATTAGCTAGATGATTATTAATGTGATTGTTTTGTATAGTTGAGGTGTGAATGTCTTGTATGATTGAAGTATGAATGTTTTGCAAGTCTGAGGTGTGAATGTTTTGTAAGTCTGAAAGGTGAATGTTTTGCAAGAAAGAAGTGTGAATGTGTTACAAAATATAGATGTGAATGTGTCCCCAAAAAGGTACCTAAGGTGGTTATTCGGGTAAACCCCTCATGGAGCGTGAGGTTCCGAAATTAACCAAGTTTCAAGAATGTCTGGGTGAATGGCTATAGAATGTTCTGATTTGTATGTATGTGGAATAAATGTTTTTGTATAATTGTGGTGACAACTCACGGAAACTCCCCTTGTGCGATAGGGGCTGTGAGAATTGTCAAATCTGTATGTATGTTAGTTGAGTGAATGATTATTAATAATGTAATTAGCAATATTAGGATAATCCAGGAATTCCAAAACTCAACAAGCTGTAGTATGCTCCATCAATAATTGTCAAGTTGCGGATCGCATTAAACCTTATATTAATTAAAGATAGTATCCTAAACAGTTCGAAATGTCAGTTGTACTGGATTACCTTAATATGTGATAGCTCACCGGTCCTCATCAGGTGCATGAGACCAACCTTGTGAAGTTTACCTTATGATTCCCGTATTAGGCAGGAAATTGGTGTGAATGTGTATAAATGTGTGTTTGTTGTTGAACGCTTGCGGATCTGAGGGATATGAGTGTGATAAACAGTGTGAATGAGTACCTACGTCAATATTAGGGTAACATGCAAATTAGGTAGCTAATCTAGTCCAGGGTCACGGGGACCCCCAGGATAAGCTGATATTACCAGGTGGTCCTCGATTCGTCCACGTAGGTATGCCCGCAAGAGGGGAGTGGACGAATCGCAGATGAAGGACTTCGTGCTGGCCTGTTTTATCTGTTTAGAGCTGAATTTTCGTCTCAGAATCTATAACATAAATTAGTTAAGTCTGTCCATTGTCTCGTATTAATTATATGTGCTAAATTACCTAGATCCGTGCCAATTAATTCACCTCGAGCTAGTAATTCTTGCAGTGCATTGCCAAAACAACTCATGCATTTTATCAGCCTTTAGCACAAAGGCAAAAGTCAGTTTTGATCAAATTACAAGAATTACGTTAAAATTGTCATTCTTGCCCTCAATTGTTCTCACTAACGGGGCTACTAATTTGGTTGTAGTTCGCATTTTTTGCACTGTATACTATCTGTACAGTTTAGACTTTTTATGTCAACTAGTTACCGAAAAGGGTAAACGTTTTACGTCGAAAATACTAGCCAAATTTGACTGTAAGCATCAAATTATACTCGTTAATCAATGCAAACAAGCAATTATGGAACTTAATGGCACACACGGTGAATATCTCTACGTTAGCATCAAAT
>JASAND010025709.1:0-11419 GCA_030248195.1 Trissonchulus latispiculum
CCCCAGGGCAGGCTTTCTGTTATCAGCTTCAGGTACATGCTCTGCACGCTAACGGCTCCACAAATTTATGTCTGTATATGGGCATGACGAGATTTTTTTCTTGTGTGTGTGTGTAGGATGCCAACATGTTTTGGGACTTCATCACCCTGCGCCCCGAGACGACGCATCAAGTCATGTTCCTGTTTTCGGACCGCGGCACACCGGACGGCTATCGTCATATGAACGGCTACGGCTCGCACACCTTCAAACTGGTCAATGAAAAGGGGGAGCCTACCTATGTCAAATTTCACTACAAAGTATGTATATACGTATATATACGTATTTAGTGGCGTATCCAGGATTTTAAAAAGGAGGGGGGGGGGTGCGAGCCTAATTTTTACTCAAAAATGGCCAACTTTGGGCAAAAAATAGCTAAAAATTCGAAGGGTTTTCCGAAAAGGGGAGGGTCCGGACCCCCCCTGGATACGCCCCTGTACGTATTGTATAATGGTACGTTTTACTTTTAAGCGTGGTTTTCTTATTGTTAACAGATTATTGCTTGTTTGTAACATACTCTACTATAACTAACCATAAAGTGCTCAAAAATTAAGTTTTGGTTCCAAAATAGACGATATTTAACCAAAATCTGCCCGACACATTTTGAAAATTTTTGCCAAAAAATCCCCTAAAATTTAACATTTTCTGGGCACCCAGTGGGGGGGGGAGCGCAAAAAAGGAAAGGGCGGAAACGTGTGGGCGAAATTTTGATCAATTGCTGATTTGACTGGATTTGCTAGGACTGGCCTCTATAGCAATTCGGTTTCTGTTTCTGTTTTTTCTGTTTGCTTATTTCCTGTTTTCTCTATCCTTATTTTCTTTTTCTTTTTTACTTTATGCATTTTTCAGTCGGATCAGGGCATCAGGAATTTGCCGGCGGATCAGGCAGCCGACCTGGCCGGCTCTGACCCGGACTATGCCATTCGAGATCTCTACAATGCGATTCAGCGCGGCCAATTCCCCAGCTGGACTTTCTACATTCAGATTATGACCTACCCTGAGGCAGAGTTTTCCCCCTTCAATCCCTTTGATCTCACAAAGGTGCGTGGACTAAAATTTAAATTAAAATTAAGAAATTAAAAAATTTTTTTATTTTGGAAGCCGATGCTCATTTGACATTTTGAGTTTTGACTTTAGACTGATTTTTAATTTTAATGTCTGATATTTTACACGGGGTCCAGGTATACGTATATCTGGGGAAAAGAGAATTTTCAAACATTTCCACAAATTTCACTGGGAAGGGAAGTTTTTGTCTTGATATGGCTATTTGCAGCAGCAATTTATGTTTGTCACAGCGAACCATTTTTAAGATTTTTTTCACACTGAAATGCTGATGAAATTCGCCCAGTGGAATTCGTATCCGTTGTGTTGAACTTTCCACGCGCAAGTGTGCATTGCACACTGCAATTGGAGCGAATCGACTAGAGCTGTCTGCCTGTCACGTGACGACTGAATTGAGCGAAATCCTCGTATAGTTTTCGCTAGTGTTTAGGTTTAAGTTTTAATCCTACCGTTTACGGGAAATGATATTATGCATTTTATTTTTTTTCTTGATTTTCTCCCATTTCAGGTTTGGCCGCATGAGCAGTACCCGTTGGTCCCAGTGGGCAAGCTGGTCCTCAATAAAGTGCCCAAGAACTATTTCGCCGAAGTGGAGCAATCGGCCTTTTGCCCGGCCCATATGGTGCCCGGCATTGAGCCTAGCCCGGACAAGATGCTTCAGGTAGTTTTTGCTGAAATTTTAAAAAGTTTTCGAGTCTTCCCTGTTTTTTTTGGAGGGGGGTGGGGAGATTTGCCAGGGTTTGGCTTTATTTTTGTTTTGTTCCGGCAACTGTTTTCGTCTCGCCATGCAGAATATACATATGCGCCAAAAACGACCGATTTTCGTTAATTTTTGCAAACAAATCACCCGGACCCGAGGTCCCCCTTCCCCCGGAAAAATCCATAAAAATTGTCCTGTTTCTGACAATATTTGTTTGCTGTGGAAGCGAGTATTCTTAAGCCCTGATAATTGCTGGAGATTTTTGTTTAGTGTATAAAGTCAAATTTTAGCATGAATTGTCTTTGTCTGTTGGAAAGTAGATTGGAAACATAAGAAAGAATGTTGCTTTGCATTGAAAGCTTTTAGGTTGTGGTTGTTCCACTTTAAATTTGCTATTGTATACGGTTTGGTTTAAGTCTTCCTCCTTAGGCCGTTGGAATGCACTGTGACACCTCATTTTCCTTGCTACGTTATTAGGTAATTAATGTTTGCATTAATTATTTTATTTGTTTGTTTTTATTTTGTTTGTTTTTTAGGGTCGCCTGTTTTCCTATCCGGACACGCACCGGCACCGCCTGGGCAGCAACTATCTCCAGCTGCCCATCAATTGTCCCTATCGCGCCCGGCTGACCAACTATCAACGTGATGGACCTCAGTGTGTGACGGATAATCAAGGTTCGCTTTCTTGAAATATAATAGAGGCGGAAAGAGTGATGTAATCATTCTTGCCCTTTTCTGAAGTAAACTATAGCTGAAGTGCTAAGACCATAAATTGGCGCTCTCTCTCTCCCTCCCCTTTTTGGACTATCTATAAGGACTTTTTCAGGAGCTACATAAATTAAGCTGAACTGGAACAGAGGTTAAGGTTAGGTCAATCCTTCCTTTTCATGAAGTAGAAGTGCTAAAGTAGGGGAAGTCCAAAAAGTTTGAGTGGAGAGAGTTTGGACGAGATCAAAGCGGTTCTTTTTACTCTTGAGTCTCTATCACTCAATCGTCTAATCATCACTAATCAATCATCTAATCTATCACTCTATCATTCAATCACTAATTGATTGTCGGGTGAAACTATTTGTTTGTGATTAATGCATTGCTGGTATCCTTAACCGGGTCCATGGGCCGCCTTTTTCCTCTGAGTATACTTTGTTTTTTCTTGTTATCAGCGCTACAATTGAACGAAGCTAACAAATTTATAGCAATCTCATGAAAGGAAAATAACAATAATTATGTTTGTTGCATGCCTACGTGAGTCTCACAAGAACTAGAAATACCTACATAGTTGTAGTTGTTCAAATCCACTACACTTCTCGTCCGAGTTTCCGCATGGAACTTCTGTGTCTATAATGTGTGACTTGGCCCCTATCTCGTTAAAGATTAAACGGATTAAAATTTAATCCAGCGAGTTAACCGAGTTAAACGGATTAAACGTCATCCTATTTCTTTAAACACCTAGGATTAAAATTCTAATCAGTCCTGTTTCTTTATTATTCACACTTCGGATTAAAACATCAACGAGTTGATTTTAATCTGACCTGCTAAATCGCTATTTCTTTAAAAATTAATTTTAATCCATTTAATCCGCCGCCTGCATTTTCAAATAGTTTTAACGCTCGTGCAGCTACGCGAATTAAACGGATTAAAAGTTTTAATAGCTGTTTCTTTAATGGCGGATAAAATGGATTAAAATCAACTAGTTTAATCCGCGGATTAAAAATGATCGGATTAAGCGAGTTAACTTTAATCCGTTTAATCAGATCATTTTAATCTCGAAAGAAATAGGCACTTGAAAAATTTGTCCTAAGTGAGGTTGGAACCCACAACTCTTCGGTTCCACAAACAGCGCGCTACCAACGGAGCTATCCAGTGTCCTGGCATAGTGTGGAAGGTGTTTAATAGATAGTATATATTTTAGTATTGCTCCCGTTTTGTTTATAATTCAGGCGGTGCTCCCAACTACTATCCGAACAGTTACAATGGGCCGGTGGATGAGCCCAGCAGCACGGAAGTCCGATACAAACTGGCCGGAGATGTGGATAGATACAATTCCCATGATGATGACAACTTTTCACAGCCTGCCGTTTTCTGGGAAAAGGTAGACATTCTCTAGTTATCTGTCTTTATTGTCCTATAATTTGTATAATAATAGTATGCTTGTGGGCTGGATATTGCTTTAGTTTTGGGCGTTTTTAGGAGAAATTTATAAAAGAAAGTTGACTATTACGAGGTTGAAATTATGATTTTTTTCAGTTTTTTGAATTTTAAATATAATTTTTATAGTATGCAGCTTGTATCTAGGATATTGCTTAATAGTTTTGGATGTTTTTAGGAGAAACACATAAAAAAAGGTTGAATATTTCGAGGTTGAAATTGTGAATTTTTTAATTTTTTAAATTTATTTATTTATTGAATTGATTGATTTTAGGTTTTCCTCTTTGTTTTTCACAGTATTCACAATGATAGTTATAGTTTGATTCTATTTTCTTTATTATTTAATTTTTCACAGTATGTATCTATTCATAATTATAATTTAATTCTGTTTTCCTTATTAATTAATTAATTTATTAATTATTTAATTTAATTAATTAATTAATTTCTTCTGTTGATTCTCTCTTTCTGTCTGTGTTTTGCAGGTCCTCTCCGAGCCAGAGCGTGCCCGCCTGGTTGCCAACATTGCCGGTCACCTAACAGATGCGGAAAAGTTCATCCAGGACCGGGCCGTTCGAAATTTCAGCGAAGTCAGCCCCGACTTTGGCCGACGCCTAACACAGGCCCTGGCCGAGGAGCAACAGAAACAGCATCAGAAGCAATCGAAGACGAAGGTATACCGACGTGTTCTGGAGATTGAAGTTGGAAGCAGTGGGAATGGGGAACAAAATGGCCCTCCTGCGGCGGAATAGTGAAATTGAAAATTGAAAAAATTTGAAAGATTTTGGGAAATTGGAATTTTGGGTGAATGGTGGAGAAATTTGTGCCAGTTTTTAACAGAGTTTTCTGTTCTGACTTTTGCTGAAATGGTTAAGAGTGAAAGTTGTGTACAGTCGTCAGGCCATTGGTCAAATTGTGAGTTGTAAATATTTTTTGGAAATAAATTAAAGGTTTGTTTGATCAATTACTGTAGAAATGAAATGAAAATTTGATGAAATTAATTAGCGTATGTTTCTAAAAGTTCTACAGAAGTTTTCATGACAATGAAATAAGAATGTTATTATGAAATTGTCTTTATTGCTTGCTGCATGCCGTAATATTTCACAGCACTAATATAGTACATATATCATAATATGCTGTCACTTCACTTCCATAGAAGGGTTACGCTCAGGTATTTTATTGGCAGTTAATTTTTCATACTTTTTTTTCTTAGTTATTGTTTTATCCTCTTACTTTTATTTGCACTTTTTTCTTATTTAGGTGAATGCACATCTCTAGACAGTCTATGGGTCGGTGTTGGTTACTTACTTGCAAGACGATTTAATACTTCACATTCACTAAGGTTTTGCATCTGGTGCATTTTAGCTGATCGTTTGGACTAGGGCCGAATTTATCTTGTGATTTTGTTGAACAAAAATTTGTGATATAATTCTAATTTTGCTTGATTTTATCTTCGGGTACCAATTAAATTGATTGCTGCTGTCATTTATATTTTAATTTATTAGCGATTGTTGTATATCTCGTAAATCAGGTTCATGTTATTTAAAACGTTAATTGTAATTATGTTGCAATGCATTTTGATACTAACTTGTGATGTTGCATTTTGATATTTTGCGCAAGAGGTATGTACCTACTTTATTAATCGTTTCACTGTTGAAACCTATTCAAGATTGCCATTAGCCTTTGTTAAGAATTATTATAAATTATAGTTTACATTCCATTTATTACAGTATATTGCTTGTCTGTATCGAGGTTTTTTCTGTCTTCCACCATGAATTGTGTAGTTGATTTCGTATTAGAGGTAACATGAAAAATGTGAACGACTTTTAGTCGACTGTTTGAGTAATGTTTTTTGACACCACGATGGTCTAAGATTTTGTTTTATCTGATGATTTTGAAAAAGAAGCTTCTTTGGTTTTTTTAATTTTGATCTATTTGTGATTTTTTGTGATATATATATACAATGCAGCAATACTGCATCTACATCTACACTACTATGGTAGTGGTAATTTCTATAGGATAGTCTGTAGCTAGTAACTAGTAATTAGTAAACTACTAATCAGCTTAGATTTTACTGATTCTATTTTTGCTCACTTTGTTGCTATTTTTATCGGTAGATGGTTTATGATTATTGAAATAAAATCAAAACGGTGGTTGTTTACTGCAAAAATTACGATAAAATTCTTTACCAGCTCCACAAGCCAATCCATAAAATTTTGTTTTCAGTTGGTTTGTTAGTCGTTAGGCAGTCTTGGCATTGCGCCGGTGGTTGTAAAGAAGTTTATCGTAATGTAATAATGTAGGTGCGCAGGCAAGATTTAGGCCTTTCTTGAGTTTGCAGCTTTATTCCGAATAGTTTGAGACAACATTGCTCCATTCAAGAGTTTGTAATACCAAGAGTAAGACACTCAGCTCTTCCTGATAGAATAAGCTTGCAAGATGCTCGAAACAGTAAGGCCGAAATCTCGGGCTTCTCAGCGTGTAAGCATACAACGCTGACACTTTTTAAAAACGGGCGTTTTCGACAAATTAAATACTATAACTTGAGCTAGGAAAGTCGTACAGCAATAATTTTTATGTTTTTGCGTAGAACGAGATCTGTTTGACAATATAAAAATATAGTTCGGTTTAGACAATCCCTCATAAATTCAGCAACAACATAAGGCATTCCTAAGAAATATGAAATTCCCAGAATTTTCGTGGCAAGGATGGTTTATCGCCGGTTTTGTAAGAGATTATCTAAACCGAACTATATAATTTTTATATCGTTAAAAAGATCTCGTTCTACACAACATAATGACATAAAAATTATTGCTGTACGATTTTCCTAGTTCAAGTTATACTATTTAATTCGTCGAAAACGCCCGTTTTTAAAAAATCTCAGCGTTGTATGCTTACACGCTGAGAAGCCCCCCCCTCGAGATTTCGGCCTTAATGTTTCGAGCATCTTGCAAGCTTATTTTATCAGGAAGAGCTGAGTGTCTTCACTTCCTATTATAAACTCTTGGTATTATAAACTGTTGCTCTATTCAACTTAAAATGTCCCCCCCCGCCCCCCACCCACAGATACATCGTCTTTTCATATGAAACCAAATGTAAGATTGGTTGAATCGTTAATCTTTCGCGCGCGCCCCCAGAATTTTCGCCTAAAAGTGGCAAAAATGGCGAATAAGGTTTTTGAGCATTTTTCGGCGACCCCCCCCCCCCTGTGTAGGAACCGCCCAAATTTTCCACCGGCGACACCAATGTTAATAGGGAAGGATAGACATTGAGATATCGGTGAGTAGTTTGGAATATCAAAACTCAACCAGTTTTGTATGTCCGCGGATCTCGTCGGATTATTTTTTCAAAATTTTTATTGTCCTCCCTTGAAAATCTGTACATTAAAATTTTGGCTATATTAGGAGACAGTGCGACTGCTGTTAGCTGTTGACTAGACATAATGTTGGGTCTGGCATGGGTCCAAAGTTTACTGGTATCCGAGTCCAAAAAGAGGGTGAAAGCAAAGTTCCGCGTGGTTTCTAGTACTTTTTATCCGGTATCGAAAACTGACTATAGTGTGGTTTAGACCAAAATTCTATACAGATGTATTTACCCAGAATCAATGTTAGACCTGGAGCAAGAATGAAACAGAAATTATTTCGGGCCGCAGACTAAAACTGAAATCGGCTACTGAAACAGCACTAGGTGATTTCTTTTGGGCACACATTATTGGTTGACGATTTAAATCTAAATGAATTTTATGAAACTTTCAAAAATAAGTTCTTGCAGCTTTCTAACAACCTCCGCGCAATGCCCTTCTAAACTTCAACGTCTTCGTTCAGGGCGGTTTTTGCCGATTTTTGACATTTAGACAGTAGCTGCATAGCTATAGGTATATTCATTCAAAAGATCTTGTGGAGCTCTACATTTTTGCTTTTTGAAGTACCTTGCTAGCTTTTCTCTACAGTGAGATAAAGCTGATTTTGTTATTTTGGCGTTGAAAACTTGTCATTTTTGAAGAAATCAAATAACCCGCCGTTTCTTGAGCTACGCATGCCGTAGCTAGAGACTAGACTAAGGGTATCAATTTGAAGATCTCGTCGTGGCCGAGGGCTTGTAATCTTCCAAATGCTATCCCGTACGGTGCTATCATAGAAAATGTAGTTTTTTTTGCAAAACCATCACCAATTTTTTCAGCGATTGTGGAGCATTTTACTATGCAAACTAGAGGGTTGCCACTGACTAGACGTGTTTTACACAAAAAATACTCAGGGACCCTTTGTCAGTTGCCTCGATTGCTGCTTTCGAGCTAAAGTGGTCGCTTGCCGAAAATGGGAAAAGTAGGCAAAATCCAGGTTGCGCATACGTTTTAGCGTTATTTTCTTTATAACGAAGAGCGGTTTCATAATAAATAAAAAAGGGCTCCCAGCTATTTAATAGTGGAACCGAATGATGTGGCCGACCCTTCACGAAAAAATTTTCCTTTAGTCTGCAAAAAATCTGGAAAATTAAATTACTTCGAAAATGCAGTAAAATAATTTCCGATAATTAAAATTAGGTTCACTGTATTCTTTAGAAAGAGAAAATGTTAAGCTCCATTTCGGTATAAGAATGGCTACTTAACTCCAAGGAATGGATGAGTAATATGGGTTCAAAGTTGATGTCTCCAAAAGGAATCACCACCTGAAACGAGGAATAGCCCAATAGTAATGTGGATCGAATCTGCCGATGGACAGAATTTGGCAATTTCTGTTTTTGCCAGTCGTTTGTGTGCATGTTTGCCTGTGAGATGAGCTAAATTTAGCTCTGGAGCGAAGGGTGAGAAACTTTTGAAATTTAGAAGCATGAAGAAACATTGAAACTGTGCTAGTATAGTGTGTCCTATTACATTTTGGAAAACGCCTACAAAAATATTTATTGCCATTTTATTGTCTGCAGGCTCCCAGTTGCATGAAAGTGAGTTGACAAACATGGGTGCTTGATTAGAAACTGCCAACTAGCCACAGCCAAAATTTCGTTCCATTCCATTCCATTTCAAACACTATCTTGAGTAGTCACGGCGGCTGACTCCGAAAATCTTTGGTCGACATTTCCTGCTAATTTCCTTAAGGTGGTGATATTCTTTCCCGTATTTTGGATGCCATAATCAATGGAAAGAGCTCGTAAAGCGGTATAAGATTGCTCTTAGACCATTTTTTCTATCTTCAATATTCCGAGAGATAAACGAGAATAAAAAATTTTGGGGTCTGAAACCTGCTGATTTCCAAATTTCCGGATTCTTGTCAATTGGTCCTGCATGTAGATGCCTCCTAAACTGAGGCCCGGACCGGCCTAAAATGCGGCCCCATGTTAAATTTTAAAAAATACACTAGAATTGTATTTTTTGGGTCGCAAAAAGTCTAAAAGTGCGGCCCGAACTGTCATTGGGCTGCAAAATGCCTAAATTGCGGCCCCGAACTGCTTTTCCTTCCGGGCCAACTGGGTACTGAGATTAATAGCTCATGAAATCTCAAATTTCAATGCTCATTACCTGATATATGATTGCTTTGATACCGGTAATTGAAATTAGCCTCTCCAACATTCATTTTGACAAAAAAAGAACATTTTTATCCGGGATTGAGTTGAGTGCACCAAACTGGAAAAATCGTTAATGAAGCTACATGCTCAGGAATGCTCAGGTTAAATTGCATTTTTTGCTCTAAAATAAATTCACCCATTTGCAAATTCTATGCAGTTAATAGCTGGTTACTCGTTAAGTACTGAACGAAACTACTAAGAATTTAAACTCGGTGTGCAGAACATGTGCGATCAAATTTTGTTTGGGACCCCTATTATGTGGTTTAAACAAGCTAAATTTAGCGAGATCTTTATCATGAAAGAGTTAAAAGCGAAAGTTAAGCTTGAGAGTGGATTGTTCATGGTCCACTGCCACGATGGGAATCCCAAAACTGTGCTAATGATACTACCAAAGAGTGCATAATTGCACTATATATAAGAAGGAGAGTAAGCTTCTTGAATCATCTTCGTGGCATTGCGCGACGGTACTCCGACCACAAGACGCGAATGCTCCCCCGTTTGGTGGAGGGGGGGGAGTAGCAGCCAAAAGGGGTCCCCGTTTGGTGGGGGGTTAGGCAAGAAGAGGGACCAGTTTAGGGGGGCTCGCCAAGTCAGGCTAAGTTTGGCTGAATCTGTTTGGCTTCGTTGGCGACCCCCCCCCGAACGGGGATCCCTTTGGCTAACGCCCCCGCAAAACGTGGATTTATTTTGGAAATAAACCCAGAAAATACCATAATCGTCTGTTTTTCTCCCACCAAACGGGGATCTCTTTTCGGCTACACCCCCACCAATAGCAGTACATTATGCTTTGTCGAACAGAACGACCCCCCCCCCCCCAAAACGGGAGAACATTGGCGTGCTGTGGTCGGAGCACCGTTAAGAATGCTATCTTCTTATATATAGTGCAATTTTGCACTATTGGTACTCTAATCTACCATACACACGGGGATTACTTACTAGAGGCCTGCCAACCCAAGGGGGGCTACTAAAGGTTTGCGCCTATTTTGTCCGATTGGCCTACTTTTTGGCACAGATATGGAGCATGGGCGTGGTCGAAAAAATATGGGGCACTGAGATCTTAGCCGCCCTCCAGCCGTGTGCCAATGTTGCTTTTATGTGCCCGACCCCATTTTTCAGGACTACCAACATAATTGATTAAAAGTTTCAGCTGACTGCTAAGCGCCAGCTTCAAAGTTACCACTTGGCAATATGATTTGGCAAATGCGTCCCTATCAGCGGAAAAATACTAGACATCTGCACATTATCTGCATCTATGAGAATTACTCTTCAAAGTTGAAGTTTCGCCAAAAATTATATAATAAATTTTTGGCTAACGAAAAGAAAATTTTAATTCTGGTGCAAGCTGTAAGGCTGTAATTTGGCATATACATAGGCCCTGTAGGTGTACCCAAATTGCTAAAATTGCTGATTTTTGGGCAATGGTATTCCAATATATCGTTCAATGTTAAGATTTTCCTCACTTTTTGATGCGTTCTGATCTACCCCTTGATTTTCTTGAAGCTTTTATTTTCGTGGAGGTTCTTGGGGTTCTGGGGGTTCTTAATTTTTTGTAGAGATTTGATCTAAAACTATGTTTAGTTTCACTTTTAATGGGGGTCCTTGGAGTTCTTGGGGTTCTGAATTTTTTCAGGAGATTTGATCCTCTACTGCTTAGTTTTAAGTGTTTGCTGGAGGTTCTGGAGTCGGAGTATACCGAAAAATGTGTGCGTTGGACGAACTTGTTATTCTTGTCATCAGCTTTCGATTGATATCCATATTGTGGATATTGGATGTTGCATACACACAGAATTTCAGTCTAAATTTATGAGAAAAGCCAGGAGGATCTCCCCAGTACACCCCGGTTATATGCTACAAATTTGATGATTGAGATACATATAAACATATCATGTCTGCTGAAGTGCCTGTTGAAGGAAAGGATCC
>JASAND010025710.1:0-12478 GCA_030248195.1 Trissonchulus latispiculum
GCTTCGCCGAGCAACCCATATTCGCGGGCTTTCACGCTTCGCCATGGCGATTTTCATATACAAAGCGATTAACGTCAGTCAATAACAACAATTCCAGCAGTTCAACAATCGCTGCAAGTTGCTTGATAAAAAGTTAGATTAGCTAGGTATATATACGGTACATTTCACGGAAAGAGTGCCAGTTGGAGAAGTTTTAACAATTGGAGAAATATCGCCAACTAATGGCGATTTTCGCCAAAGTTGAAGTGAAGTCCAAACAGAATTGGCGAAAAGCCATTGTAAAAACCTTTTTCCTGAATAATTTCATACTTTTTCGCCAATATTGGCGAAAAGTCCGGACTGACTGGACATATTTATTCTTCCAGTCAGTCCGGACTTTTCGCCAATATTGGCCATAAATTATGAAATTATTAAGGAAAAAGGTTTTTACAATGGCTTTTCGCCAATTCTGTTTGGACTTTACTTCAACTTTGGCGAAAATCACCAATGTTGGCGATATTTCTCCAATTTTTAAAACTTCTCCAACTGGCACTCTTTCCGTGAAATGTGAAATGTACGTATATATATGTAAACTATATATATAGTAATTTGGTTGTGCTGGACTACGGCAAGCAACGAGAAAAAACCAAGGCTATGATTGTAAAGCTAGCGGTTCAATGGACATAGAAGATAGTCGGAGAGAGTCCTGAAATTATCGTTGAAATATAGACTTTTCTTATAAATGGTTAAAATGCACAGTAAATATTAAGAGTTTGTTGAAAGAAATGTTTGCTTCCATTAAAACTCGTTAATCAGAGTTGTATATGTTATTTACGCACCGTAACTAAATCTGAACACTGGTATACGTTTGTGTATGTGTATAACTTTTTCAGTCCGCGAATATGGGTTGCTCGGCGAAGCTGTGCCCATATTGATTCGCCCACAACCTAGTCCTCTTCTTTTTTTGAACCTAGCCCCATATTAAGCATTTTTAAGACTAGTCCTGCTGGGCTTATTCTAGTGGGGGGGGGGCGGCCCCCCCCCTCATAAACACCCTTCCCCCCCCAAAAATCGTTCCCCCCCCAAAAATCGCCCCACCCCAAAAAAGTGGGTGCCCCTTTTGGTACCAACTTTTGCCCTGAAAAAATCGCTCAGAAGGCCAAATTTTCAAAACTTTTCCGGCTTCGCCGGAGATTTTTTACTTTATTTTTGCGCTTTTAACACTAAATCTGCTTATATTTGCTATAAAAATCAACATTTATAGTATATGCCAGAAAAATAGCGCAATTTTTAGCATATTTTTCGAAAAATTTTCGCCCCCCCAAAATTCCTTTCCCAGCGGACCTTTTGGGTGGGGCCCCCCCCCACGAATCCCCCCCCCCAAGAAAAAATCCCTAGAATAAGCCCAGGACTCCTCTCTTGATTTTACAACCTCACCACCACCCATATTACTTTTTCATGCTCCGGAGGAGCATTTTAATTACTTGTGTATATATATATATATATATATATATATATATATATATATATACATATTAAATGGCTACCCGCAGAACAGGGCTGAATTACACCAATACGTAATTTCAGCTCGGATTTTATCGTTACTTTGAAGAAATTCTTGAATTATAGTCAGACCCGGGATAAAAAAACACCCCCGAATAAGGGTAAAAAAACGGGGCCGCCCTGGAAGCCTGGTAGACCCGGCGAGTCCCACTAATGTGTGATAATATAGCGCCACCCTAGATGACCTCAAACTATAAGTATGAGACCCCTGGATCAAATAGAAAGTTTTCAGTGTAATTTCAAATTTGACCTCCCAAAACCACCGCCAAAAGCTAAGGGTCACATCGGAATTTCTAAACTTCTCTTGCTAGCGTGGAGAGACTCCGGGCTCCAATACTGTGCATGTGGGTTTGTATTGGCCCCAAGTATTAACACATAAGGCACCATATCCCCTACTGCATTGGGGCTCCATCAGCTGACCATTTTTTACCCCCAAAATTTCGCCACTTTTCGGATAAAAAAAGGTCAGAACCCAGCAAAAAAATTTTTTCTGAAGCAGTATGGGGGTTTTAATGCGTTTAGAACTCTTAGCATCGATTAAGCCTAGAAGCTTTTTAAATTAGTCAAAACCGACCATTTTTGAATATTTTTCAAAAATGGCTATTTTACTTATGAAACCTGATTGGTTGATGCTGCACAATTTTTGAACTTTTCAAATCGATAAAAATTGTTGCCAATTCATTATAACTTTGGTTTTTTTGGCCAAATATACTAAATTTGATGCGCTCTTTCACGTGGAAGCATCAAATCTACTCCAGCGCCAATATTTTTGGGCGATTTTTTATACCACAAGCCATTTTTTCTTTACCATTTTGTCGGGTAAAAAAAATCACCGCTTTTTTTAATTAATCTGAGAACCTGTGGTGCTAGGAAAGATTTTAATACCTGAATCGATAGAGGGCAGTGCCGTGCACTTACACGCAAAACCGCTTCCAGATTGGCCAACATTTGCGAAAGTTAGAGGCTTAAGTCGAAAACCGTTTTTTTATCCCGGGTCTGACTATAAGTAAATTTGGCAGTAAATTTGACAGCATTTGGCTATGTTGATTTTATGTTATTCACAATTTTGCGCTTAATAGATTCACAGCATTGCAGATGTCAAAACCCGACACCTATATACGTTAGTTTGTATAGTTCTGCATTTGCCTAAATATCAGTATACGTGTGCTAACCAGTTAAGATTTAAAATCGTCATCAAAACATTAACTAAAACGTGGGATTCCAGTTGAAGTCAAAAATGCGTAGAACACAAAATTACGGCCAAAAATGTACGTTATAGTTCAAAATAAGCAATTTTTTAAAAATGCACAAAAAATGCACACGTGTCCGCAACCAAAAAAACCCTGCCGGAGAGGGCAACAACAACAACAGGGCACAATTCCATCGCCCCCTGCCCCGGCTGCGCGCCTGTGCGTAACTATGCATTATGTAACTCGAAACGCAGCGCTGAACAATACGTATTTATATATTTCTAATTGATTATTTTTAAGATGGCAACACTGCTGAGCTGGAATGTGAATGGGCTACGAAAGTCAGAACACTTTGCCAAATCTATTTTGAACTTGTTGGATGCAGATATCTTCTGCTTTCAAGAAACAAAACTGAATTGTGATAGGCTCGATTCCGAAGTGGCTAGCATTAACTGTTGTGATGGATATTTCAGCTGCAGCAAACGAAGGCAGGTATATTCGTATATGCTGGTATATATTGCCATGTGGGTGTCATTGGGTTTTAAACGGACATAGGACTAGGTTTTAAAACGTTAATAAGGGAGGGGCCGGTTGTAAATGACAAGAGGTCTAGGTTAAAAGCACACTAAAATTATGGACCAGCTTCGCCGAACAACCCATATTCGCTCGCGGAACTGCCCAGACTGATACTGGAGACGGCAATTCTTCAGTAACGGTTTATATATTTTGTGTGAGCATAACTCTGCGTCTGCAGTTATGTATATAAGTTGCTGGCATTTTTTTAGTGGGTGGGGGGTGGGCCCCCCACTTTTCGAAAGCCCCCCCTCACTTTCATCCCCCTCCCCACTTTTCGGAAGCCTCCCACTTTTTTGGGGGTCGCCCAAAAGTGTCGAAAAATTAGGTTTTTGAGGTCAAATTTTCAAAAATTTTCTCAATTTTTAGCTAATTTATGGACTTATATATAAGTTAATTTTAAGCTTAAAAACAGCGATTTTTTGTGTTTTTACCTAAAAAATGCTAATTTTTCGCTAAAAATTTTGGTATTTTTTATACCTTGGACTCGCCCCCCACTTTTCGGAAGCCCCCACGTACCCCACCCCCACATTCAAAACCCTAAAAAAATGCCAGTAGTTGTGCTCGTAAAAAATATCTAAGACAATAGGCATTAAGTTAACAAGAATCAAAAATGCTCCTTCGCCTTAGCCTTAGCCTGTAAAATGCGTATGAGTGCGTTGCTGAGGTTGTAAATTAAGAAAAACAAGTTGCTGCCGCTTAACATATGAGCCTGTCCGTCCTACAACGAGGTTCATATTGGCTTATTTTATAATATAATTTGTGTATATTTGACCTTCATATAAATAGCACGTAAATAGGTCCAACGATACCAACAGTTCCCTGCAACATAGGGGCTAACCGCAGGTAGGCCCGTCGCAATTTGAAGGTAAGGAAAATTAAAGAGTAAATTAAAATCCAAAAGCTTGTGCGCATTCGGCTCTTAAATTCTGCTATTTTGTCTCACATTTAGTGTTTTTGTGGCGAAAGACTGAAATTGCAACGTGAGTTTCATTGAAAATATACGTACGTATATCAGTTTTGCCTAAAAATCTTATGATTTTAAAATATTTTTTAAAAATTTGCAGTTTTTGTCCAAACACAAAGTCTGCTAATTATCCAGTGTCCGTCATTATTATAACACCCGCCGTGTTTTTTCAGTTTCCTTTTGTTCAGGCGCTGCATAAGTCTAATATTGGTTGTTTTAGGGTTATTCTGGTACTGCCACCTTTTGTTCACTATCAGCAAGACCATTTAAAGCAGAGGAAGGTTTGGCAGCTGTCTCCACCTCTGCTGATGCAACTGATTCTGTTGGGATCTATGACGAGGGATGTCACTTTAGTTTGGAACGATTATGTGAATTGGATTCGGAGGGTCGTGCTGTGATTACTGTCCATGAGATTTCTACAAAGGAGTAAGTTTAAGTGTTCATCGGATGTATATACGTATACTCCATTTGTATTGAGAATAGTGTTACCTTACTTGCAATTTTCGTGGTCTTTTTGTGACACAAACCGGGAAGAATGGACGTCTGCCATTTTAAATGTATACTCACTTAAAATTGTCATGTTTTTCTACTTTTCAAAGCAGTTACAGTTTTGTCAAATGCGATTTGCCGATTTGATTAAATTTTAAGACACCATATGTCAGGGTATTTTTTAGGGATTTTTTTCCGGGGGGGGGCTTCCCGGGGGGTCCCCCGGGCCCGGGGGGGGGGGAGATTTTTTTGCAAAAATTTGCCAAAAAATGGTATTTTTTGGCGTATTTTGAATGGTGAAACACAAAAAGTTCTCAAAAATGCCAGAATTTAAGGTATAAATAGCCATTTTTACGAAAAAATCTCCGGCAAAGCCGGAAAATTTTTGAAAATTTGACCATTTTTGGAAAAAATGTAGACCTCATTAAGGGGGCAGACCAAAATCCCGGGGGGTGGGCGATTTCGGGGGGGGGAAGGCATTTTCGGGGAGGGCCCCCCACCCCCCTGTAAAAATACCCTGTATATGCTTAGTGTGCAGACAAAATGTATAAACAGATGGTATATACGTGTTTTCTGTTTCCGTTATATATTCTTTATATGTACATATTTCTTTTTTTATTTAATCCCGAGAAATTCACGTGGGGTTAGTATTGTAGAATTTATTACAACACGTGAATTACCCCGCGGCAATGCGCATGCATGCAAGCGGCACTGCCGCGACAGGGTTAGTAGACAGGCATATAGACATAGTGACGCGTGAAACTATGGCGGACCGTTGGGTTTCAAAGTAGACAGTGAAATTTGTTAGTAAGAGAAAGAAAAACAGATTTACCAAAATCTAACGTGATTTTCGAGAAAAGTGGTACACATGGCATGCAAAGGACTAAGGTCCTTGTAAGGCACGCCCCCGAATAAAACATTGAAGCTGAGGTTCAAAGTTTGACAGATGGTTTTTAAAAGCATCCATAGACGAACAGGTGACTATGTGCTCAGGCAGGTAATTCCAAATATTTGCAATTCTATAAAAGAATGAGTATCCTGTGCGAGATTTTCGATACTGTTTCGGTCTAACTGACAGGCTATTTTGTCCCCTAGTACCAGCGTCAGACATATAAGTAAAGCAATCATCAAAAGAACAATCATACACATTATATATTATGTTATGCATAACACATAAATCAAAAATTATACGTTTCATTTCAAGAGACTGTGACCCACACCTTTCTAGCCTTTGCTTGTACGTATAAGTATTTAGACCATGTAAGCGCTTGGTAAACGATCGTTGTACACTTTCTATGGTATCAATATCTTTTAACAAATAGGGCGACCAGATCGGAGTGCAGTATTCTAGGACAGGGCGAACATAAGTGACAAATAATTTAGTCAACAATTTAACATCTCTACTGTTAAAGCTGCGAAAAATAATTCCTGACCGTTGACTTGCCTTAGATTTTGATATAGTAATATGATGCGAAAAACTCAAATCATGAGAGATGGCAATACCTAAATCCTTGACGAACTCAGCAGAATTTATGATCTGGTTGTTTAGAAGGTAGTTATTGTGATCATTTCGAGTTCCCACATGCAAAACAGTACACTTAGCAACAGAAACCTTCATCTGCCAATCTATAGTCTAGGAATCAACAGCTAATAGATGTGACTGAAGTAGGGCGGCTTCTACAGGTGAATTTACAATCATTGAAATCTTAGCATCGTCAGCAAATAAACGGGTTTCGCCGACTAATTTATCTGGAAAGTCGTTTATGTACACAAGAAAAAGAATAGGGCCCAATACCGATCCCTGTGGTACCCCACTGCTAACAGCTTTCCAAGAAGATTTAACATTGCCCAGCTGAAACGCTGAAACCTGTTCGACAAAAATGCCTTAATCCAATCTAAAAATTGCCCTCTAATTCCACATGCTTCCAATTTTCGTAGCAGTTTGCAATGAGACACTGTATCAAAAGCGCGCATAAGATCAGTGTAAACAATATCAATGGAATCTCCCCTATCCCAAGATTCAAACCATTGATATATTGAACTTAGCAATTGCGTTAGTGTCGATTTGTTCTTGACGAAACCATGTTGACACGAATTAAAAAGATTGAAACGCGCAAAATGATGCACCATAAAAGGTTTAAGTACACGCTCCATGATAATACTACAAGCAGCAGTTAAACTCACAGGCCAAGGCCGCACCCAGGGGGGGGGGTTCAAGGGGTCTGGACCCCCCCTTTTGAGATGACAAAATGGAAAATGTTTGCTATTTTTATGGCAAAAACTGCTATTTTTAAAAAATTTTCGCGCCTTCGGCGCGATTATTCACTTTTTACATGAAATAAACGTCCAATGTATATACTGTTTTTTGGGCAAAAATGCAAAAATTCTTCAACTTCTGACCCAGACCCCCCTTACGTTTTACCTTGGACCCCCCCCCCTTTTTCAAAATCCTGGGTGCGGGCCTGTCACAGGCCTATAATTTTGAGGGTTTCTACGATTTCTCTTTTTATAAATAGGACAGACGTCAGTAAATGATCATTTTTCACTAGCAGACGTTCTAGATATAAAAATTAACATAGAAAATGGAAAATTTATAACTTCGGTTTTTGATAAAAGAAAATTTTTCTCGTTCAACGCTGTTAGTTTGCCAGAAATAGATAGCAATATTTCCAAATTCTGCTGTTACAACGTTTTTGCTAATGAAATTATTAGAATTCAAATTTGTGTAGCAATTCTGATGATTTTTTAAAAATTTCTAGAGAAGTGTATCTGAAGCTTAAACAAAAGAATTATAAAACACGAAGGTTAAAACGCTATTTGTTGAAGTCATGTAAACACAACAATTTTAATAACCTTTTGGACATTTCACCATTAAATTCTTGGATACACATTTCTAAATAGACGTTTTTGTTTAGGTTTTTATGTTGTCACACAATTCTTGTTTCATGTTTATGTGTCAATTAACTTTCACTAGTTTGAGGCGACCGGCGGCGAAACTAATTTTGGTATATATGTTTTTGGGGGATTTTGTAAAAGTATTTTAAAAAACTGAATTCCACACTCCTCCACTGATGAGCCGCGGGTGTGAGAATTGAGTCTGGTAGAAGTCGCATGCACTACTCATATAGTTTATGTTACGATATCTATGTATTGCCTAATAGTTGTATTATTGGCAACAATCTTGTATGAACATTTTTATGTGTTTCAATGCTGTATTACAAGATGCCCTATCAAAATAATTGATATAGCTCCGGAAATAGGTAACAGATAGTCGGGTATGTCCAAATACCTTTTCTTATTATTTTTGTGTGACATAGGTAGTATTTGTAGAGTTCGTACTCTCGTACTACCTATTCCTCACACTAGCGCGGTTGCGCATTTTTATGTACATGTTTTTAACTCACGGGAACATTGATTTTTTACTTAGCTTGATAATAGACGTCTAAACTAGGAGTACCATACCGATACCCAATAACTGTTTTCATTACATCTTATGCTTTCAACCTTTTTCTGGTTTAATTTTTGACTAAATTACCTTTTTACTAAGTCATCTGTATTTTGCCAATAATTTTATAATTACAGGCCTGTTGCGGTTCCTATTTTTCCTATTTTTTCCTATTTTTTCGAGACATTCCTATTTATTCCTATTTTCAGCCGAAATTCCTATTTTTTCCTATTTTTTTGTACTTGACGAGTGTGAATTATAAATTTTTATCTTGGCTATTTTGCTGCACAGAATACAAAACTTTCTTCAAGCTCTGAATGACATAATAGGTTTTGAGAAAAATTTTGTGCCTTCGGCGCAATTGTGTTTTACTTGTTTTTAAAACGCCCTCGTCTTACCTTTGCCTATATTAGTCCTCCAACTTACACTAGGTATACCTTCGTGCATATGTGCGTTGGGTTACTAAATTGTTAGTGTGAAAATTAAAAGCTTTGTGCGACTATTACCACAACATTTCCCTGTTTTAAAAATTCGTAGTTATAAATAAGTCAGCACGGATTAAGCTAAGTTCCCAAATGTTTGGTAATTGCACCTACATACGTATTGTATAATTTAATATGCAGTGCTCGTTGCACATCCACACTTGTTTTATTCATACGTTAACCATGGGTGTTTTAGTTATAGTATTTTTAGAAATGTAAGATTCCAAAAAGATAACGAGAAGTAGAGATACAAGTAATTGCGGAGGGTCTGTGGGCTGGGCTTCCAGCAAAACTAGCGATTTTTGTTAAATTTACGACCCAGTAGCAATTTTCTTGAGCACTTTGACTGATCTTTTTCAGTAATTTTCTCTTTCTGTCGCTAGAAAGAGTGCGCACAAGACCAAAAGTTTTTCATTTCAGAAATAAAGTACGCACAGGTCAGAAATCTGCAAATTTTCATAACTGTAAGGTTTGAAATGGGTTTTTAGCACTAAATAAATTCAGGGCGCTCTAGAGAATTTTCAGAAAAATTCAAAAATTTTAGGAAATTTCAAATTTTACCGCTGCCTTTTCAAAAAATTTTTAACTTACCAGAAAAACTAAAGTCTGACCAAAAAATGTAGAAAGCGAAATTGTTTGCTTTATATCTCGTAAACGCTTCAAGATAACTGCCATAAATTATATATTTTCTAAACCGGAATGATGAGATCTTTCTTCTCGTGAAAAATTTTTTTTGAAATTTCCCGTGCGATTTCAAAGGGTGCCGCTTTTATATGTCCAGAAGGATTGGTAAATGCTACACCCACGATTTTTTCAGGAAAATTTTCCCCTTGCCCGAATGTCCTACACACCAAATTTCAGCTTTGTTGGTTGAAAATTGCGTGAGTTATTCCATTTTTTAGATTTTCAAAATCCTTTGATCTTTGCCGCTTTTTCGACTTTGACTGGTTGTTACTCGCCACTCGCTCAACGAAAAAATTTTTTGATTGAATTCTCAGGACCGCCTGGGTGTCCGCTTTCATCTGATATAAGTGGTATATATTTCAAAATTTGAAAGTCGATTTTTTCGAAAAATACCACTTTTTGACCCAAAATTTCGGCAAAGCGAATCCAGCAAAAGTGAATAAAAATAACATAATCGTAAAGTTCATTATGAGCTGAATCCAACGATATAAAGATTTTGTGGCTACGACTTATATTGCGCCAGCAATGAATTTTTAAACATTTTCCTTATTTCAGCTGGTTTTTGCTAGTTTACGCTGGTTCAGGTAAATCTAGGCGGCAACATCAAAGGAAGCCAAAAACCAGCTTGAAATAAGGGAAATGTTTAAAAATTCATTGCTGGCGCAATATAAGTCGTAGCCACGAAAACTTTATATCGTTGGATTCAGCTCATAATGAACTTTATGATTATGTTATTTTTATTCACTTTTGGTGGATTCGCTTTGCCGGAATTTTGGGTCAAAAAGTGGTATTTTTCGAAAAAATCGACTTTCAAATTTTGAAATACCACGTATATATATCAGATGAAAGCTGACACCCAGGCGGTCCTGAAAATCCAATCAAAAAATTTTTATCGTTGAGCGAGTGGCGAGTAACAACCAGTCAAAGTCGAAAAAGCGGTAAAGATCAAAGGATTTTGAAAATCTAAAAAATGGAATAACTCACGCAATTTTCAACCAACAAAGCTGAAATTTGGTGTGTAGAACATTCGGGCAAGGGGAAAATTTTCCTGAAAAAATCGTGGGTGTAGCATTTACCAATCCTTCTGGACATATGAAAGCGGCACCCTTTGAAATCGCACGGGAAATTTCAAAAAAAATTTTTCACGAGAAGAAAGATCTCATCATTCCGGTTCAGAAAATATATAATTTATGGCAGTTATCTTGAAGCGTTTACGAGGTATAAAGCAAACAATTTCGCTTTCTACATTTTTTGGTCAGACTTTAGCAAGTTCTTTCGAAAGCTGCGGGAAAAACGGAATAAGTGTTTTTCCTTCCTGTGTCCATCCCTGGTTAAACTGGCATTTTTTAGTGGAGGGGTGGATTTTCCCCCCCACTTTTCGGAGCCCCCCCTCCTCTTTTTTGGAGGTCGACCAAAAGTGTCGAAAAATTAGGTTTTTGAGGTCAAATTTTCAAAAAATTTCTCATTTTTTAGCTAGTTTATGGCCTTATTAGTTCATTTTAAGCTTAAAAACAGCGATTTTTTGCGTTTTTACCTTAAAATGCGAATTTTTGGCTAAAACTTTAGGTATATTTGTACCTTGGGCTTGCCCCCACTTTTCGGAAGCCCCCACTCACTTTCCGGAAGCCCCCCACCCCCACGTCCCGGCCCTAGGGGGGGGGGGCGACCCCCCCCCACTTTCAAAGCCCTAAAAAATGCCAGTTGAACTCAAAAAGTTTTAATAGTGTCGCCCCAGATTTCCGATTTGCCGTGCGCTGAAATATTTCAGCTTCAAATGATTATAAATGGTTCGAATCCCGAAAAATGGTGATACCACCGTTTGTTAAATTCAAAATAAGAGTTAAAAGTTTTCAGAACATTTAAAATTCATTTAAAGACACATAGTATTTGCGCTTTCTGCTGAAATCGACAAATTAAGCCTTCGTTTTGAGCCTGGAAATTCCTATTTTTTCCTATTTTTTGACCAAAAAGTTCCTATTTATTCCTATTTTTTGATGGTAAAATTCCTATTTTTATTCCTATTTTTTCGAAAACCCCGCGCAACAGCCCAATTAAATTACAAATTAAGCAGTCTTGGTTTTTGAAAAAACTTTTTGACGACCTCGGTCGTCCTAAACGAATCTTGCTTACGACCTTGACGACATCTGTCGTCCTTACGACCTTGACGACTTCCGTCGTCCTAAACGACTTGACGACCTCGGTCGTCCTAAACGAATCTTGCTTACGACCTTGACGACATCTGTCGTCCTTACGACCTTGACGACTTCCGTCGTCCTAAACGACTTGACGACCTCGGTCGTCCTAAACGACTTGACGACACCTGTAGTACTTACGGCCTTGACGACTTCCGTCGTCCTAAACGACTTGACGACCTTGGTCGTCCTAAACGAACTACACTTACGACCTTAACGACACCTGTAGTCCTTCCTAAACTACTTGACGACTTCGGTCGTCCTAAACGAACCACACTTACGACCTTGACGACTTTCGTCGTCCTAAACGACTATACGACCTCGTGTTGTCTTGAGGCTATTTTCAGGTAAACGTATGTGTAAAGTATATAAGTTACTTTAGCCTAAAGTATATATTTGGGAAATTGTATGTGTATTTCTTAATACTAAGCAAACCTTTGGATACTTTATATAATGAGTATTCCCGACCGGGTAGTACCCTTTTGGCCATGGAACATTTTTGGCTACCTGGACCTTGTGTATGAGGTACATACACACCTTTCACTCTTATCATGTCTGTCAACCATAACCATAATGGCTCCAGGGCCTCTAGCGGGGGAGCAGGATATAAGGCCCACTGGTGGACTTTCGGCTTTGGACTTGGAAATCCCTTAACCAACCGGTCGGATACAATAAGAAATATAGTTTCCAAATGCGGGGCAGCAAATTGTAAACTTTGTGACTTGCTATCAGAGGAGTCGGAAATTCATGGTATCTATAACAGTAATAGATACCGATTAATATCTGCTGATAAAAAGGAATTAAATTGTGCTTCGGATAATTTAATTTATTTATTAAAATGCAATACGTGCAATATCGGTTATGTGGGCGAAACCTCACAGAAATTACGAGGTTAGAATAGGACAACATCGTAG
>JASAND010025714.1:0-19338 GCA_030248195.1 Trissonchulus latispiculum
TGATTCAGGTTGCCAAGTCACTGGATTCTGACTGCAGCCTGAAGCCAGGGAATCGGCCGGTGGAGGACTGGTTGGATATTGTCGGCCGGTGGAGGACTAGCTCGACATTGACTGTATCCTACATTTATTTTCCATTACGTTTATATACGCATATTTCGATCCTATCCGTCTTACGATCTATTTCGATCCTATATTTCTTTACGCTTTACGATCTACGATATATTTCGATACGACCTCTTACGTCTCTGTGCTATTATACATAATTATTGCTATTTACGTTATTTACGACGCATGGTTAGTGAGTATTTATTGATGATCTTAGATTGCCTTCAACTATTCGACCGAATTCGATTTTAACCCGTCTTTTTGGCTGCTACTAATACTTTAATATTTCATATTCTGCTTTCAATTTTTGTTCTTTAATCTAATATGCCTCAACGCCCTGGTTCGCAGTCGGGTGAAGGCGGTAATCGGGCTTTATGTACGACCTGTGATTCTGGCTGCTGAATCCATAGCCGAAATTGTCTCCGCTGTCGTAGAGAAGGTGATGTCCAAGGTTGTGGATGTGGCCCGTGAAGCCTCTGGAGGCCGTTGGCTTCGAAGGTAAAAGAACAATCTTGTTTCTTGTTGGATTGTGTGAAAGTGAAGAAGTTGATGAGCGTAGTTTTGTAAATGATGCTTGTAAAAAATTGAAAGTGCCTGTAGATGACGTTGTGGATGTGTTTAGAGATGGTCGGACCCGCTCGCCAGACCGTCCTCACGCTCACCAAAATAAAGTTTTCAAATCCGACAAGTCGGCGTAATTTTCTTGCCGGCTTCAAACAGGTACGGGAAGGTCTGGATCATGGTAAGCCCACTTGGGTACGTCCAGATCTAACATATCGACAGCGTCAAAATGAACGTGCTTTGATTTCTGAACTGTATAGCAGGCAGGATAAGGGAGAGCATGTTAAAATTTATCGTGGTCGTATTATTGCTGTGCCAGATCCAGATGCAAATCAAAACCAAAATCAAACTCCCCAAAATTTAAATTAATTAGTGGCCCTAACCAAAAAACAGATTTGAACTTCAGTTTAAAAGCCCCTTCCGTTTCGTTCGATAGGTTTGTGTTTCAGTGCACAATCACTTACAAATAAGATTGATGAGCTGTCTTTTTTGCTAACATCTGATACGTTGGCCTTAGTAGGTATAACGGAAACTTGGTTAACTACCGAAATACTTACATCGCTTATTTCCACTCCAAATTATGTAGTCCTATATAGGCAAGACGAAGACGCTCGCGGACATGGTGGTTGCCTTTTCCTCGTGAATAAATTACTACCTAAACAGAAAAGCTTAGATTGACCATGAGTATTGATGGGTACATCGAAGTAATTTGCATCGACTTATTGTTTTTGTGGTGCACCAATTTTGGCGGTATTGGTGTATAGATCACCACTTAGTACGGCTGCTGCAGATAGGCAGCTG
Organism: Trissonchulus latispiculum; assembly: GCA_030248195.1. NCBI lineage: Eukaryota > Metazoa > Nematoda > Enoplea > Enoplida > Ironidae > Trissonchulus > Trissonchulus latispiculum. The sequence continues at coordinate 1,468 of JASAND010025714.1, forward strand.
TGTGAATCCCTTAGCGCACTGGGTCTGGCTAGCGATGTATTGATCATGGGAGATTTTAATTTGCCTGGGATGTTTGGGAGTTCTGATTTACCTACGGTAATGAATGGCAGACAAGAAGTCTTTCTTGATTGCTTTCTAGAATTAGGTCTTCAACAAAAAGTATGTAACCCAACTCGTGGCGACGCAATACTCGATTTGATTTTGACCTCGGATCCCATGCTTGTAAGCAATGTGACTGTGACGGAACCTTTCAGTACTAGTGATCACTGCAAAATCAAATTTGAAATTAATAGAGAAGTTAAAGTCCCATTAAAAAATGAATCTGCTGCTCCAGAATTTTGTTTTCAATCTGGTGACTATGATGGTATGAATGCATTTCTGAGTAGTATTGATTGGGATAATTTGTTTGGTAATGAAGTTTCGGTTGATTGTATGTGGAATATATTTACTGATATTATGGAATATGCAATGTTTTTGTTTGTTCCCAAAAGGCGTCCTGCAAAGAGGAAGACTGGCCCTTGGTCTAAGAAAACTACTTGTGCATATAACAAGAAAAGAAATTGTTGGCGAAAACTTAAGCAAAATCGTTCTGTTTTGAATCGACAAATGTATAAGCAAGCTGCTCTCTGCGCGAAACTTTCAGCCACTGATGACATCGAAAATGCAGAGAAGAAAGTTTTAAATGCAAAAAACAAAAAGTGTTTCTATAGTTTCGTGAATAGTAAACTAAACTCAAAAGGTTCTATCCCTGTTTTATGTAAGGGTGGCAGTATGCTAACGGATAATCGTGGTAAAGCTGACGCCTTCCAGGAACAGTTCTGTTCCGTATTTACTATAGATGATGGTACAATGCCTAATTTTGAGAAGCAAACCGATAATTTTTTGAATAATGTTATTTTTTCTGAAGAAAAAAATCCTAAAGATATTAAGGACTCTGCCTTCAAAACTTTCGAGCGGTCCAGACGGGCTGCCATCGTATCTTCTACGTAGAGTAGCTTATACTGTGGTTGAACCTCTGGGACGGATTTTCAGGAAATCCTTTAATTCTGGTGAGTTACCTACTCAATGGTTACACGCAAAAGTCGTACCAATCTATAAAGGTAAAGGGGATTCTTCCGACCCTGCAAATTTTAGGCCCATTAGTTTAACGTGTGTGGCATGCAAGATAATGGAGCGCGTGATTAAGGACGAAATTATGAGTTATTTGATGCTACATAAATTAATTAATCCGAAACAACATGGTTTTCGCAGTAAAAAGTCTACAATCACAAACATTTTGTACTCTACCTCTGCGTGGATTAAAGCACGAGCTAATCGTAAAAAAACGCACGCAATATATATTGATTTTGCAAAAGCCTTTGATACAGTATCCCATCCTAAACTGATTTACAAACTCTCCCAGTATGGTATTACTGGAAATCTGCTAAATTGGATTAAAAGTTTTCTCACAAATAGAACACAATTTGTGGTAGTAAATAAAATTTACTCACAATTAGCACACGTTACCAGCGGAGTACCGCAGGGCTCCGTCTTAGGACCCTTACTGTTTTTGCTCTATATAAACGATTTGCCATCTTGCATCCAAAATGGCGAGGTTTTGTTATTTGCTGACGATGCTAAAATTTATACAACTCTTAGCCAAGGTACTCTCATAAGTCAACAGCTGCAGGATGACTTGAATAGTGTTTTTGATTGGTCTGTTATGTGGCAGTTAAAGATCGCTCTCCAGAAATGTAATGTATTTGTATGTGGTAATATTAGGGAGGAATCTCCTACATATATGATGGGGAATACTGAATTAGCTTGTGTAAATGAAGTAGTGGACCTTGGAATAACCTTGACTTCAAATCTGAAATTTAGTCGACATTGCCTTAAGATTTCTAAAAAAGCCATGAAAATATCAGCTTGTATTTTCCGTGCTTTTAAATGTAGAAAAACGAAATTTCTTGTGGATATGTTTAAAACTTATGTGCGTCCGATTCTTGAATATGGTACCGTTATTTGGTCTCCGTATCTGTTAAAAGATATTGATATGGTAGAGAAAGTGCAAAGACAGTTTACTAAGCGTATTTTGGAAGTTAGAAACTTATCGTATAAGGAAAGATTAGAAAGACTAAAACTGGAAAGTTTAGAACGACGCCGCGTCAACTACGATTTGAGTATGGGTTTCAAAATTGTTAAAAATCAAATTGAACTCCCATTTTCGGACTTGTTCTCGTATAATAATAGTTTCAGTTACAGAGATCATGCTTTAAAACTGGTGTGTCAAATGTCAACTGTGGATACAGTCAACAATAGCTACTGTTTTCGGTTTCCAAAATTATGGAACAGTTTACCCTCAGAGGTCATTTCTCAGGATAATTTCAATAATTTCTATACCAGAATCCAGTCTCTGAACTTGGAACAGTTTTTGAAGGGGCGGGGGGTTAGGTGACCACATGTTGGTCCTCTTCCGCCTTTTTCTCAAAATTATTCACTTGTCTCTTTATCAGCTGACACCTAATAAGAACAGAATTGTTAAACTGATATATGTAAGTTTGTCGTATATTATTATATATATATGAATTACTAATTGTTATTCCTACTAACGTATTAGTACCATGTTATGGTTACTGTATGTATACATGTATACGTATATATAATGTCTAGGGACCACCGGTTCTTGTAGGGTTGCTCTATAATATGTTAGCTGGTTTGTGAAGCCGGTGGATTTGAGAAATAAACATTTTTCTTCTTCAATATGAAGCCATGCAATAAATAATACAATAAAACTCAATGTGACCCTGAATTAGTGCTTTTAGGCAGGTTTTAATTCTGGGGGGGATAAAGCTTAATTGGGGTTCTGGGGGGGGGATAAATTTAAATTGGTCCGTGTCCTCCCTATTTTTAGACTTCCCTGCCTGGTATTTGTAAGTTGTTTTCATTTAGATTTTTGCAATTTAATAAGCTCCAAGGCGACCTTGCAGAGCTGAATAATAATTCTTTGAGGTTTATTATATTAGAGAACTATAAGTTTTGTTTGTGTTTTTATGAAAAATTTATTATGCCTTTGCTTGTATTTTAGTCGCGACGGCTTAGGAAATTAGTTGAGTTTTTCTAGTATGGTGGGTTTATAAATTGGGGATTGAACTGCAATTAGTATATATGTTTTTCTGTTGTGCTATTTACATATGAAAGTGATTGATTAGTTTAGCTTTAATTTAAGTCTCTGAATTTATTTATTTATTTAAATTTATCTCTGAATTTATTTATTTATTAATTCTCTTGTCCGCCTCTTTTTTATGAATGCTCCTTTGTCAAAATTTATTATGAAATCATGTACTTTTTGGGGGGTTTCTCCCTTTTGTATTCTTTCTGATTTTCATTAAATGCGGTATCAGTTACTGAGACGTTTGGTTGTTTTAGATTAGGTTTTTATCAGAGTTGCATAGTCGGTAGGTAGGGCTTTGGGCGAGAACTGGATTTAGGTAGTTTAATTATTCACTGAGCGTCTATTAAATTTACTTAAAGCTTTCGATCCATTATTAGTATTGAGGTCTAGTTTGTTTTCATCGGCAGGTTTACTCCATTCGTTAAGTGTCACTTGGGAATTAACTTGGCGAGATCCTGCCCAGCTCGACTGGAACATACCTCTCATCCAGGTTCATTTCCATTGGCGCACAGTTACCACACGTAAAGTTTGGTTAGTCATTGCACTTCCAACTTTACATTAGGCTGCCAGTCTTCGACCTTTTCCTTTTCTTTTTTTAGTTGTTCCCAATTTAAATTTCTGCCTTTTCCACTTTTTTAGCAGTAGTATTGTACCTTATTTTCTTCTTTCGCTCTGATTTGATCTCTTTGTATTTTTCTTTTGCTGTAATTTGTACGTATTTAACTGATTTCCTTTCTAGGTATTTTTAGCATTGCATTTTATTTAACTTTTAATACGTACATAATCCCCGACTGCACGTTGCGTGAAATTTTCTTAGAAACCTGCAAAATTTTCCATGCTACGATCACCGGTGAAAATGTCTAAAGCGCAGGCTAAGTCGGCCGACCTGGCTAGCTGAATGAGAGATAAAGGTAAAGGCAAAGTGACCCCTGGAGAAAACTCCAACCTACAGAAGGTTATAGGGTGCCGGTGCTTATCTCCGATTCACAGCCCGAAGCTAGGAGCGACAACTCCAATGTTGACTACATCTGTGGAAGGGGGGCCCAGCCCTTCATCAAGCCTTACGCCAGAACACAGACTCCTATTAGCTTCCCACCGCAGTGGTACCCATTTACCGACCAGTTAAGGATAGACAGCTGTCGGCTGGAGCCCAACCTGAATGATAAACGACCTCTGAACCCGAATGGTTTTGGGAGGCTCACCCAGAGTCAACTGGCACTGAATAAGAATTCTGCTACCCAATCTTCGGCCAGCCAGGCTTCGTCAAGTTAGCCTCAGCGAAGGCAGTGTTCAATAAGCAGGTCCTTCGTTCAGATTCGGCTAGGACTAACGTTCCTGCTAAGGAAGAGGCCCGAGAGGATGCTATGACGCCGGCCCAACATGACCAAAAGGAAGAGGTGGACTCTAACAATACGACTGGAACATACCTCTCCTCCAGGTTCGACGTTTCCATTAGCGCACAGTTACCACACGTCAAGTTTGTTTAGTCATTGCACTTCCAACTTTGCACTTGTATTTCGAATAATTCGGACTACAGGTTTGCAGTGAGACGTGTTTGTATGTTGTTTCTATTATTTGTCCGAGTATAAAGCTTTTACTAAATTCTGTTGCTCACGACCAACTGATTTTCTTTAGCTGAATGGTATTTACTTTTCCGTTATGTTGACTGAAATTTTACTCTACTTATTTCTAGAATGCAGTCAAAGTTTTGCCGGTTTCTGCAAATGAACAAAAGTGCTTGCGATTTCTAGAAATTCTCAGCTTGGGCATTAGGCCCACATACACGAGTAAAATTTATTTTATGTGTCCAGGTACATAGCATATATATATATATATATATATATATATATATATATATATATATATATATATATATATATATATATATATATATAATTCAACCATCATCCATATATAATATGTAGAGATGTGCATCAGTGTGCAACTATATTTTGGTAGTGCCTGTCTCGCTGCAAAAATTAAATCCAACAAGCAGTAGACTCTGCAAAAGGCAATGAGCATTCCCGGGTTCCTGGGCTGAGTACACTTAGATAATTGAAGGTATACTGCGCGTCAGAACTCTCCTTCTATGTACATAACTAAGAATTCAGTTGACTATGTCCTATTAATTTTTCTTGTTTGCTCACTAATGTTAAGTCATTTAAATTACACACATTTCACGCACAAAACATATAGCTACACATAATCAGTGCCTTAAAGATGTGAAAGGCGCAAAAGGTTTTGTAGTTTAGGGGATTTCACTGTTGGAGCCTATTTTCAACAGCAAGCTTGTTCATTTTTCAGTTTGAACGGATACAATCTTCGTCAGTGCAAATTTAATTTTCGTCACACTAATGGGCCGTAAAGTGAGTAGTAATAGAGACATCAACTGAGCGCTGTTTGGGAGTGGTTTTTGATCCCAATTTTTGGGAGTGGTTTTGATACCTATTTTTGGGAGCAAATTTGTTCCCTATTTTTTGGGAGCCATTTTGAATCCAACTTTCTGAGCTTTAATAGGTCTGATGAGAATTTGTGTTTGCGTACTTACTAATGATCCCAACTTTTAGGAGCTATTTCAGTCCCAACGTTTTGGGAGCTATTTAGATCCCAACCTTTGGGAGCCGTTTTGATCCCACCTTGTGTGAACTTTTGGTAGGCACCATGCTCATATTACCAGTCATTATGTGACGAGTGGGTGCTTATTTTGGTTAATAATGTTTCACTGTGATGTTCTGTTCACAATTTGTGCTCATATTTAGCTGGCACGTTAGAACCTCATGTTCATAACATTGCAAATTTATGAAACCTATACTGTTTATGTTGCAAACTTATTTTGAATAAAGCATTCATCCAGTTGTGAAGAAAATCCTTGCAGTAATCCTAGAAGATGTCAGGAACTACTGGTAAACGGCGTTCTAATTTCAAAAAAAAAGAGCTCGATGTGTAATAAAATGGTTTTGATAGAATTTCTGTGACTAATGTTACCTATTTTGATAGAATTTCTGTGACTAATGTTACCAATTTTTATTTTAGAAACTCAGCAACCTGTATGCCTGTGCCAACTCTGTGCCCGCAACGATTCCCATTTCTATGCAACCTGCAGAGACACCTTCGGAAGAAACATCGAACGGATTACCATACGTTATTGCCCAGGAAGAATGACCACATGTGCTCCATATGCTATCAGACATTCTCGCTGTTGACAAACTTGAACAGACACATGAAAGAACAGCATGGCGAGTCAGAATCCTACAAACGCGATCAATGCAATTCCAGTTTCCTCAGGAAAACCTACCTCAGGGAACACACCTGCGTACCGCAACCACCGACTCACCTTCCACAACAACATCCACAACTTCCGACAGAGCATCAAACACCCGAACAACCACCGGCAGAAGAGATGTCAACGCCAGAAGGATCACTTCCTGAAGATCCAGTTGAACCACCCACTCAGGATGATATCTACGCCAGGAATTGGGCAAGAATTTGTACCCATCACCACATCACCAAGAAATTCATGCGAACATACAACTCCCGCTTGGAAGGACTAGATGCAATTGGAGACAACTTAAAGAGAGTATTCCTAGATCAGGAGTACAAATGACCTGGAACATATCCTTTGGATTTATCCTCAGAGATTAAACAACTGACGAGCAGACATACTACTACGCAAGCAACAACACAAACCTGTTCGAGATGCCCATACTAATTGGCAATAGAAAAGACTTGACTAAACTCATTGATGATATTGAAGGAATGGATGTAACTTGAATGGGCACAGCAACAACGCCCTAATTCTAAATATGCTGTTACGTTGGGATCAGAATAGCTCCCAAAAGTTGGGATCAAACAACTCCCTACAACTTTATTCATCACCGTTAATTAGTCACCCAAACATCAGCTTGATCACCTGGAGCAAACTCCCAAAAATATGGCTCCCAACTACTCCCAAAAAGTTGGGATCAAAATCACTCCCAAAAATTGGGATCAAAAACCACTCCCAAACAGCGCTCAATTGAAGTCTCTATTACTACTAACGTGGTACCACGTAAAAACTGTGTCTGTCATGTTCAAAATCGCTACAGATCTTTGGGTGGGCGATATTTGAAGTGGGCAACGTTGTATCCTATCTGGCCCACCAAACAAGCTGTTTGCAAGAGGTCATAAGCAGTTTTCTACATTTTTGTCAATTTTCCAACAGTATTGCATTCATGTCAACAGTCATGCAATTCATTGTACCTTTTCAAACACAGGGTTTCGGAAAATGAAAACATGCCTCTATATTACCTGTCATCATATATAATTCCAAACAAAACAAGGAATCTTGGAACTAAGCATGTGAAGGCAGCCACCTTGTCATACGTAATACTTTCGCCTATTAAACAAGAAACTGAAGCAACATATGTTGTAACAACTTCGGCAGCTTTGAAATGGTGGATGTCTCAGGCGTCGCTTTTCAATAATTTCAATCCCACAAATATTTACAAGGAAAAAGGAGGGGGCACGATGACACATAGTTATATTTTACCTTTATTCATTTTAGATATACGATTGTTTTTGGTTTTATCTTGATAGGTTGAACATTAAATTCGAAACATATACCCGGAAAATGAAAATCAGATATATTTATAGATAAATTTTGGACCCTGTTCAGGATGAAATCACTTAAAACCCCATATAGCTGATACAGGCAGTTAATCTCAGAAAAGTGACTAAGACGTCGCAGTGTCGCCTGAGACAACTTATGTTGTAATGAAACATGAAGCCATTTGTTTGCGTTACTTTCGATTCCATTTTCAATTTAAACAAGCTAATCCCAGCAATACATATTCATTAATGTAATAAAATGCCAGATGGGATCGGTCATTTTGCTATCGCTATTCAGCAACTTATTCACTGATCTCCGTAGGTCAGTATAGAGCTGGATCCAGTCTGTCAATCCAGTGACTCTCACCAATTCTACTAACATAGAGTTAACGTAAACTGCATAAATAGAAAAGTTCGAGAAGACCCTTTTGCCCTACATAATGTACCTATTCCTATCAGTTTCCTACCCTACACTCTAGACTTTAGTAGATTTGACTGGATGGTGGAGTAATAAGTACAGGAAGTAGTCCAGTATTAAGTACTGGAAATGTCTTAGTAAGAAATTACTGGTTTCTCCAGTAGTTTCACCTTAATATTTCAGTAGCATTTGCTTATTGCCAGTTGTTTGTTAAAATATAAGTCAAGACGAAAAATGAATATAAACGAAAACAGATCCGTGACAGCTTCCATAACTCGTCAGTTGAAGCTTTGTGCCGAGAGCAAAAATGGTATAATCGTTAATTAATTGTACGCATGAGCAACAATCCCCCAAACGAGGAAACAAGTGGTGAGGCGTTTGCTCCTATGCCAGAACCACGATTTTGTAGCTACTGACGGAATGAAACAAATCAATATCAAATGGGTTTTCCGATTGGTAAATTATCTTATAAACAGTCCCATAATTGTTCCATGTATTCCTCCATCACACTCATCTGGGCATTCATCTTTTTACTTCCTTCTCGAAGCTTTTTTACAGAGATGCATAGACGGCTGAGTCCTGCTTCAATATTGGCCAGTCTAATGAATCGGATACCTACTCCTCTTCCTGGATGTTTGGCTGCTCCGTAAAATTTGACAGAATGGTGCTCAGTATAGTTTGCTCGTTCGGCAAACAGTAAAATCCAGCAATATTCAGTCATAGCAATTCTGTTGCTGCCCATTTTAAAATGAATATACTATTATTATTATTATTATTATTAATACTTTGCCTTATCATATATATGGAAGAACTGGTCGAAATACTTACCGTTATCGTAGGACTTTTCAACCGAGACATTATATTCTTTACAACAGATAACCGAAAGCACAATCCCCAGAATCGCTAAGAATGAGCACAGAATGGCAGGCATTGTATACATATTCAGAAATAGTCTCATAAATGTATACCCTGGGTACCCAACAGGGACAAATAATGTTTGTAACCCTAAATGGATTAAAAAGACATCAAATAAATAGTACACGCTCCTATGATGATCGATGACGTACAACGATGATTGATAGGGTGTAGTCTCGCCCAGGCACCAGTCTCACTGAGGCACAATTAGTCTCACCCCGGCACAAGTCTCACTGAGGCACAAAAGTCTCACCGAGGCACACAGTAGTCTCACTGAGGCACAATTATTTAAAAAACCAAGTGTACATAGATTCTGACTTTAATTTGATACCAAGCAAGATTAATGTAATAATGCAAAAATGTAATATTAATAATTAATCAATGACAGAAAGTTGTAACCTTTAGCCACTAATATGATTTCGAAAATCACTCGAAAAAATCACATTTTCTTGAGTCTTCGAAATTTTTCAAAATTAAAAATGAGAATTAAAACTGCAGCAACAAACGACAGCTCTAGTGTATGGATGTAATGATTTGCTTAGTTAAGAGTATATATTAAAACAAATTTCAGAAAGGAGAATCCTCTTGTGCCTGGGTGAAACTAATTGTGCCTGGGTGACACTAATTGTGCCTCAGCGAGACTTGAACTTCTGTCTTAAATTTTGTGCCTCTGTGAGACCATTTTGTGCCTCAGCGAAACTGCATTGTGCCTGGGTGAGACACAATCGATTGATAGTGGTGACAGGATTAAGCAATTGCTTAGAAAAACATGGCTACTAAATGAAATAGCTTTACAGGTTATATTTAAAGCTAACTTGTGCTTAAAAACACAATGACTGGTATTGCCATTAAAGCATCAGACAGAACCTATGTATATTGCTGCTAACTGTAGATTCGCTTAAGGTGCTGGTTTCCTTTTGCGCAGTGCTTTTTTAGTAATTTTTTGAACCGCTATATCTTTCGCAATTCCGGGAGTTGGAAAGAGCTTTATACATCGTTTTAAAGCCTATTCTCTGTACATTCACATGAGCTTACGAAACTGGCAAAAGTAGCAAAAAAATTGCAGTAATTTTTTAACATACTGACATCTAACATGAAGAATACAGACCAAAAATCTTTGAACATAGATTTCTCAAAACTGAAGAATCGGCCAAAAGTTCTTTATGTGTCAGGATATGAAGGACATATGGGCCGAGGGACGTTTTTTTGGATTTGGCTCAACAAGTCTCAGTACTCCAGAAAATCCGGCAAATGTGCGATGACACGAAATTTCGCAACTTCGCATTGAGTTTTCTTGCTACTCGATACGTTTTAGCCCAAACCACGAAAAACGTCCCTCTGCAGAAGTGCGAATTTCAGATTCTGCCAAAAATTTCCGGAATCCGTCGAGCAGTTTTTGAGAAATCGATGTTCGAAACAAAATAATCGCAGTTTTGCCAAAATGGTTTTTCGGCCAAATCTCCAGCTGAAAGCAATAAATTCCGGCTAATAGGCATTCATAAAATGTGCATTTGGACGCTGTATCGATTGAGTATAAATAAGCCAACTTTGTCCTTAACATGCGGCAGTAATTTTGAAAAAATTGATTTCCTCAAAAATGGCCATTTTTTGACCCTAAAAACAGTTTTTTGCTTATACCGACTTAACCACTGGAGACAGCTCAAAAGTTGTAAGGGCAAAAATGTTCGTTTTCGTGTCCTCTTTCCAACCATAGCAACCAATCCCGTGTCTTGACTACTTACTGGGAGCCTAAGGCGAAAAACCAAAACTTTCTCATCTTTTAGCCGAAAAATACGGGACTGGTCCCAGAATGTTAAAGAGCACGGAAATAGGTTATTTCGTAAGTTTTAGCCATTTACGTAAAGGATTAAAGCCGTATGAGTCAAAAATACCCAAAAGGAAACCAGCACCTTAAGGTGCTGGTATCGCTTTGTGTAAATTTGATCCTATAGGCTTTAATTCTTTATGAAAGTGGATGAAACTTTCCAAATATACTATTTCGGTGCTCTTTAACATTCTGGGACCAGTCCCGCATTTTTAGCTGCAAAGATAAGAAATTTTTGGTTTTTGCCATTATTCTCTCAGTACATAGTCGAGACACCGGATTGGTTGGTATGGCTGGATAGAGGGCACAGAAATGAACACTTTTGCTTTTACAACTTTTGAGCTATCTCTAGTGGTTAAGTCAGTATAAGCAAAAAACGATTTTTGGGGTCCAAAAATGGCCGTTTTCGAGAAAATCAGTTTTTTCAAAATTTCTTCCAAATCATATGGACAATTTTGGTTTATTTATACTCGATCGATACACAGTCTCATTGCACATTTTATCAATGCCTATTAGCCGGAGTTTGTTGCTCTACGCTAGAGATTTGGCAGAAAAACGATTTTGGCAAACCTGCGATTATTTTGTTTTGAACATCGATTTCTCAAAAACTACCCAATCGATTCGCGTGATGTTTGGCAGGATGAGAATTCGCACTATTGCGGAGGGACATTTTTCTTGGTTTCAGCTAAAACATCTCCAGTTGCGAAAAAACTCAATGCAAAGTTGCGAAATTTCGTGTCACCGCACATTTAGTGGATTTTCTTGACCGTTAAAACCTGCTGAGCCAAATCCAAAAAAATGTCCCTCGGCCCACATGTCCTTTATAGGACAGCACAAGAAAAAATTTCGGCCGATTCCACAGTTTTGAGAAATCGATGTTCAAAAATTTTTGGTCTGTATTCTGCCTGTAAGATGTTAGTATGTCAGACAATTTTTGCTATTTTTTGCCAATTTTGCTAGTTTCGTACTCTTATGAGAATCTACATATTATAAGCTTTAAAATGATGTATAAAGCTCTTTCCAACTCGCAAAATTGCGAAAGTTATAGCGTTTCAAAATATACCCACAAAAGCACTGCACAAAAGGATACCAGCACCTTAAGCTACGCTCAAAGATTACAGTACGGTTGTAACAGTTGCATGGTCAAAAGACTGTTTCGGAAGGCGTATTCTGGGTTGTCCTACATCTGGATTGTCCTACAGTCACTGATTGGCTCTTTCTAAATGCACATGTTAAATAATTCTGCCCGCCTACTTAGTGTTAGTAAAACTACAGTACGACAATCTCAATTCCGAGAACAGAATACTTCCTTCTATCAATTTAAATGCAAAGGAGAATGCATAACTACTTTTAAATTTTCAGTTTCAAATCTAGTACTTCTGTAACATTGTTATGCACTGTATTTAACTTTAATTTGCGTGAATATGCTACCGCTAGGAAAATATCTCGCTTAAGGTGTATTATTAAGAGAAGTTAAACAGTTCAAGGCTTTAGAAAATTGCACCTAAAAGCTTCTAAAATTAAACTGAATACCGATTTAATATTTGAAATTGTCTGCAATTGAATAATTTGTTAAAAAATTAATTTTCGTTAATTTACAAGGCTTTTACAAATTTACTTTAATTTAATTACAAATTTTTACATTAAAAGTTGAAATTTTGGCGACAATTCCAAATTCAACTAAAGTCAAAGTCATACTCAATGCAAAATTTTTATAAATCTACAACTGCCGAAACCAAACATTTCCATTTGCAACAGATTTAGGAATTTCCTCTAAATTCACTTTCAAAATATCCATCTTTCTGTACTAAACTGAGCAAGTTAAACTGAATGACCCTTCTTCGTGACACCTACTTGTCTTATTGTCTATTCTTATTCGCTACTACATCAGCCTATCAAATTGTGTAGGACAATCCAGATGTAGGACAACCCAGAATAAACCTTTCGGAATGAGGTATTAGATCATGGCTCTATGAATGTATGTTAATTTTTATTATCTCAACTAAAGTTAGTGAAAGATGAAATTAAGACACTTTTTGCCTTTATAATCCATACGTAAAGGAACCCAGATAGTGCCACCATTCGAACATACCTGGCCCAATCAGCACTCCAAAGGATAAGACAGCGGATTGTAAAGTCATAACTTTGATTCTTTCTTCATTTGTGGTACTGTGAGCCATATAGGCCAACATAACTCCAGATGCCCCTTTAACAAACATCAGAGATGGTGCAAAACAAAATCGTGTAAATTAGCTAACGATTAGGTTGTCTGCAGGAACCCATTTTATTGCAAAATTCGGAGAACCCTTTTATGTACAGACTAGGCGATATATATTAGTACTACAGGTACTGGTAAAATGACTTCCCGTATTCAGCAGAAGTGATAGGCAATAGGCATAGAGCATCCGCATACAAACTTTAAATATCGAAAGTTACAGGAAATGATACAAAACCCAACTAGTCTTATTTACTTGTCCACTACAGGAAACTTTTCAGTGAGAAATTTTGCGCTTCGACATATTCGAAATTTCAGCTTAGCTAGCCTCAGCTAACCTTAATCATCTTTAACTGGTTATTTATTATACTTTCTTGTTGTTTCCTTATCATAGCACCTACAATGTATTAGCAGAGACATTCCAGTTAATAACATATTGCAAATAACATACAATCGAAGAGAAGTCTGGGTTGAAAACACTGGCCACATATTGGTTAGATCGTTTAGGTCGTGGCATTTGTTAAACACCCAGAATTAGACTTCTTGTCTGTGAATGATGCTAAACATTACTGCTAAAAAGACAGTAAAGCTATATTCAGTATGAGAACCTGTCTTACCACAACCTATTCCTGTAACAAGTCGAGCTAACAGAAGCAACCATCGTCGGTCAAATTCGGCTAGATTTTCTACACAGCACATTAGAATGTTTCCGGCAACACAAATGGAGTATCCAACAACAATTGGACCTTTTGCATTTTTGCTTTTGTTATAGCAATATCCAAAGAGCGGTGCCGACATGGCTCGTCCAACAAAATATGAAGCATAGATCAGACCAAACAGAGTCTCAGTTGAACTTGGGTCTATCTAAATAAACATACAACTTACATTGAGGGACACGCATTTCAAGGCGCATTTCAAACACGTTCTACACAGTAATAGCAGATTTGACGAATAGCATTTTTTGCGAGATGTCCTATCCCATCCCACAGAAAAATGTTTCTTTCCATCCCTTCCCATCCCAGTTGTTTGGTAAAATCAAAAGTAGGTAGTTCCAAGTTATCGTTGGTTGAGTCTTGCTGATTGCGTTCCATTTTATGCATCATTTTAAAGATTTTGACATTTTCCTGTCCGTAAGGAGTACAAGGTTTGGTAAATTTTTGAAGTTCATTGTTATTGTGTTTATGTTCAATGTTCAATGTTAATGTTATCGATATTTTTATGCATAGTATTGCATTACCAATTTCTTTGCTTGCTCATGTGTAAAATGTAAGACTGTGTATTGTGTACAGATACCGAACATAGATACATAAGAATATTGAAACTAAGAAATATTTGTGGAGGAATTATAAAAAATCAAATTGGTATAACTGGTGAACTTGGTGAAGCAATTCAAACTAAAATAGAAATACCTTTTGAAGTCAGAATTTGCTTGAATTTAGTAATTTTTATAGCTATCGACAACAGTGACTTTTAGCAAAGCCACAAACAAAATTAGAATAACGATTTTAAAGCAAGACAACTAAAATAAAAACTATTGTAAAAAAAGTTTGCCTCTATGTTGCTAAATAAACGGATCTCGACTTGTTGTTCTCCTAGTGTTATGACTCATGTAATTAATTCATGTTTACAACCTGTCAGAAGTAGGAAATTTTCATATTTATAACAACACTGAGGATGTAACATCAGAGGAATAGGTTTTGCTTCCTTGGTTGATCACGTAGACCAGCGTATGCTGGACTTAAGGTGGTGATTCCCTTTGGTCACATAAAGTTTGCACCATTATTACTCATTCATTACTTGGAGTTAAGAAGCCATTTTTATATCAAAACGTAGCTTGACATTTTTTCTTTTTAATGCATGCCACGAAGCTAATGTTGCTTTTTTAAAATATTTTTAACACATTTTAGAAGAAGTATAATTTTCCAGAATTTTTGCAGACTCAAGTAAATTTTTTCGCGAGACATCGGTTATATCATTCGATAACTCCATCAAATAGCTGGGGACGATTTTTTATTTATTGCGAAATCGCTCTTCGTTGTAGAGAAATAAGCTGAAATGTGTACGTAACCTGTATTTTGCCTACTTTTTCCAAATTTGTCAAGCGATTACTTTAGCTAGAAAGCAGCAATCGGGGCAACTAAAAAATCGTCCCTGGGTATATTTTTGCAGAAGACATTTGTTCAGTAGCAGCCGTCCATCTTGCATGGTGAATGCTCCAAAATCTTTGGAAAAAAATTGGTCGTGTTTTTGTAAAAACTACATTTTTATGATAGCAGCCTACAGCATAGCAGATGGAAGACGATCATGCGTCGGATAATTTGTCCCTGTGAGACCTTCAGATCGACGCCCTTAGTTGGATTTTACGGCTTGCGTAGTTCAAGAAATGTTGGATTATTTGATTTCTGCAAAAATGACAAGTTTTCGACGCCAAAACAAGAAAATCGGCTATATCTCACGCTAGTGAAAAGATTTTAGAAAGTTGCTTTAAAAAGCAAAAATATGAAGCTTAATGAGATCTTTCGAATGAATATACTCATAACTGTGTGCCTAATGTCAAACTTTCAGAAATTAGGAAAAACCGCCCTGACCGGAAATCTCGAATTTTTGAATCGGGCTTGCGCGGAGGGTGTTAGAACGCTAAAAGAACTTATTTCGGAAAGTTTCGTCAAATTTCATCTTCATTTATGCCTCCAACCAACAATATGTGACCAAAAGGAATCACCACCTTAAGCTAGAGATTTGACCGGAAAATCATTTTAGCAAAACTGTTATTATTTGTTTCGAACATCAATTTCTCAAAAACTACTCGACAGATTCCGGAGATTTTTGGCAGATTCGAAATTCGCACTTCTGCGGAGGCACGTTTTTCTTGGTTTGTGCTAAAAATTATACAGTAGCAAGAAAATTCAATGCAAAGTTGTCAAATTTCGTGTGGCCGATTTTCTCGACTGTTAAGACCTGCTGAGCCAAATCCAAATATCTCCCTCGGCCCATATGTCTTTCATATTTTAACCCATTTGATTCAGTTTCAGGACGGATTAGCCTGTGCTGAAGCTGAAAACAGATATCTATATATACGTATACTGTATTCAAATCTTGCTGTGTACCGCCGCTTTCTACCTTCTTGATTTCAAGGGAGACTTTATCTTGACTTGCTTTATTGAGACTTGCTAGACTTTATCTGCTCAACATGCCATCTACTCCGCGTCAAACGGGAGGAACTCCCGCCAGCAGCGTTTGCCATAAGTGTAATGGGACTGTTGGATCTAACGATTTCGTGATTTTTTGCTCTCTTTGTCGTAAAGGTGCCCATGCGAAATGTTTCAATGTTAGTGATCAGCAATTTCGTGCTTGGGAAAAGTCTGGAGCCATTTCTTTTATCTCGTTTCCTTGCGTTGATTGCAAATCTCTGCCTGCCCGTCTGGCGGAATTGGAAAAAGGGAAAAAGGGTTCCAAGGGTACTCCTCCTCCGCCCCCCGCTAGCCCGGGCCAAGGATCAGCTGGATTTGCTACGGTAGTGGCCTCTGTAGTCACTGAAGTTATGAAATCATTTATGCCAGTTTTTCAACAGATGCTAACCGAAGTCATGGATCGTGTGCAGAACTATCAGTCCAGAAATTTTTCGATGATCGCGACTCAGATCCTTGACAGCTACAAGGAAAAGGAGGAAAAGAAGCTCAACCTTGTTGTCTTAGGCATTCCCGACACTGAAACGGCTGAAGATGGAAGGGTCAATACTGCTGATCCTGCCAATTATGTGCTGGAAATGACTAAGAAGTGTGATATAAGCGAGGATGAAATTGAGAAGGTTTATCGAGACGGACCAGTTGGAACTGTACGTGGTCGCATTGTGAAGGTGCGATTTAAATCTTCTGCTGCCAGGAAAATTTTTCTGGATGCTGGACCAGAATATTCTAAGATATCAGCTGCCTACGCTAAAATTTTGTCCGCCCGGACCTCACCTATGAAGAAAGAGTTCGAGATAGAAATCTACGGGCTGAGCTGAAGGCGCGTCGTGATGCCGGAGAAAACCTTGTTATTCGGAAAGGCCAACTGGTTCCAGGCCCGCCACCAAAGCCAACCCCAAACGAAGATCAAAACTAGGTAGAATATCATGTGGTTCTTATGATTCTATGTCGGGTATTCTGTTAAATGCGCGTAGTTTGGTGAAAAAAGTTCTAGAATTTAAATTCGAAATTCTGCAGGAAAAATTTTCTTTTATTGCAGTTACTGAAACGTGGTTTAGCCAACATTTTTTGAACTCTGAATTAGAAGCCAATGACTATAATATATTTAGAGTTGACAGAGAAACAAGGGGAGGTGGAGTTATGTTTATGGTGCATAAAGATTATCATTCTTGTCAAGTTCTGAAACCTCAATTACCTGGTATAGAAGTGTGCATTGTAGATGTCAAGTGCGCTAACGATCGAATTCGCTTCTTTGTTTGCTACTGTCCTCCTAATCTTAGTATAACAGCAATGGAATCATTCTGTGAGATGTTAGAAGAGGTTTTAAGTCGTTCAACAAACTTTCAATGTGTAATTTTGGGAGATTTTAACTTACCAAATATTTGCTGGGAGCAAGCTACTGCAGAGTCAAACTCAGCTGCCGAAATATTTCTTGAATTTATTTTTTCACATGGATTTTATCAATTAGTCAGAAGTCCTACTAGGGGTGACAATATTTTAGATCTTGTTTTGTCCACAGTTGATAATATAGAAAATCTTCAGATTTTAAGTCCTTTTTCAAACAGTGATCAT
>JASAND010025715.1:0-39987 GCA_030248195.1 Trissonchulus latispiculum
CTTAACCACTAGAGATAGCTCGAAGGTTGTAAAAGTTCGTTTTTGTACCCTCTTTCCATCCATAACAACCAATCTGATCTAACTACAATCTACTGAGAGTATAATGCCAAAAACCGAAAATTTCTTTGATCTATCTACTATCTACTGAGAGTATAATGCCAAAAACCGAAAATTTCTTATCTTTTCACTTAAAAATGTGGGACTGGTCCCAGAACGTTAAAGAACACCAAAACAGCATATTTGGAAAGTTTCATCTACTTTCATAAAGAGTTGAAGCCTATAGATCCAAATTTACACACAAGGAAACCACCACCTAATAAGCTGCGAGCTCACAACTTACTGTAAATAAAAGGCCTCTTTCAATGAGAAATCCTCTCCATACTGAGATACCCCAACTGTACTGAGAGTGAAGCTTTTCTGCCAAACAGAAAACCTAAAAACGAATACAGAATAAACAATGATTGGAGGGGATACATCAAATAAGTTTTTTAAATCTCAGTAAAGTCGAAGGGTTTGAATCAAAGCTACAAGGCTGTCTCACTGTTCACTCGCTCAGTGGTAGGGTGCTCTACTAAATATCAGAAACTCGGCGGTTTGAATACTTTGGATACATTTCTTCACAACTTTCAATCTTGATTACAACCTATGAGCTGTATCAATATTTAATTTTTGGCAATTATTCATATTTTTATCTGTATTGGGTTTCTACCTGATATCGGTCGTGACGATCTTCGGGTCGCATGCTGAGGGCTGTCTGAAGCACTTTTCGAGACTAAAAGCAGAAAAAACATCGAATTAAATGTCAAATTTAAAAATCCGAAAAATACAAACGCTTGTTTAAAGTTTAATATGTTTAATAGTTTAATAGTTTGATTAATTAATCTAGTTCAAAATACGTGTTTGTCTTTAGATTGAGCCAACCCTTCTTCACATTTCCTATCATAGCTATAGTTTTAGGCTACACTAAAATCCTAAACTATTGCTTCTACCCTCTACTCAATTGACGCTTGGTAGTTTGTCACTGTTCTACAAACTTTGACTTTTCATATTTTTTGGATTTATGCAGTGCTTACACGAACAAATAAATTATCAGCACAGATTTATGAGTGTAATAAAAGCGCTGATTTTGAATTATTATACCTTAACGTTCATGTCTAATAAACTTTCATGGGTCTGTTAGCTAATCATACTAAAACCTGTGTTCTGTCACGCTAGCCTAATAAATTATGCAATTTGCCTAAGAAGTATATAATTGATGTTATGCTTGAAATAGTTTGTTGAGGCTAATAACATCACTGGCTTAATGAGTTAGTTACTTAAAGCAATGATATGCAAAATTACGAAATGCAAAAAAACTGAAACACAAGCGTTAACAAAACAATTAATAATTGCAAAACAGTTAACTTGAAAATTTAGACGCGCATTGCGTCTTTATTTTCGGTGCTTATAGTTCAGTTCAAGGCCTGCTACACTAAAAACTAATCAGAGTTTAGTCGGAAACCAAATTACCTAACAGTGTTGGCTACAGCTCAGTGGTTTCAGAATTGTCAACCCACAGGCGGGAGGGACTTGAACCATCGACCTGTGGGTCAACAACCGACGTGCTTAGAGACCACTCCGCCATCTCACTCAGTATAGGCATTTCTTTGTGTACTTTATTTACAAGATAGACTATGTCACACTCTTATGTATTATGTACTCTTGATTGTTGATTGTACCTTTTCATTGGTTCTGAATCCAGTGACACATATTGCTATCAGATAGGTAAAGAGGATCAGAATCTGTATGGTACTCCAGAGCAGATTGAAGTAGAATAGCACCTCGTCGTAGGAGTCCTCATTCTTAGGTACAAGTCTTTTCGCCTGAGTTAGAAAGTAGATAGTCAGACACAAAGTCACCACACAGACGCCCAGATTAAACAGAATGAACAGGTTAAAGACGTCGCCCAGGCCGAACTGTAGATTGACCAGCTGCAGAAAGTGATCAAAATAGACGTTCATATGGTACTGGTGAAACTGTCGATCACTGTTCATGGCTCGGATCAGCTGAGCGATCCAGTATCGAACCAGACTGGTTAGGGTCATGAAGTAGACCAGGGGAACCAGTTGCCAGAGGGAAAACATGGGCAACAACAGGAAAGGGACGTACTCAAACAGCCAGATCATGGGGGTGGGTGGGACGTCTAAGGGTTTCATCAGCTGTCCAGTGATATACTCTGCCGTTCGCAGGAGCAATGTTACCATAAACAGCATCGCAGCGGATACCAGAAGACCCCCCACCATTCGGGTAATCGGGGGGTTACAGTGAAAGTCGGTTCGAAAGGAGCGCTCCGTGCTGTCCAGCGATCGAAGCAGCTGACGGTGTTTGGTCCGAGACAGCAGGAAAATCAGGATGTTCATCCCGCTCTGAATCGGTTTCAGTCCCGTGATTACGGAAGCCACGGTTTCCGGGTGCCAGGGCCCGAAATCCGTGTAGAAATGGGTGCAGACCCAAACGACCACACAGCCGATGGCAACATTTGCCGACAGGTAGGCGAGACTAATCAGGATGAGAAATCCGTTCTGGAGAAATCCCGTGAATGTAATCCGACCACCGGATTCCGTTACGGTGGCTGGGCAGAAGCCCAGTCCGCGAAGAAGAAACAGGGCCGGGCGAAATTGGCAGAGAAAAGAGCGACGCCAGGCTTCGCCGCCTCGAAGTGGGATCTGGGCCTCTTCCTGGAATCGGGCGCTCGAATTCGGATTTCGGTGGATGTAGCCGTTCATTTCTGAAACAGTCAAAACGAAGGATTAAAGTAGCTGCTAAATGAGGCACAAACATTTCCTGAGTTAAAGATATAACTGCAATGTACAAATGTATATTGGATGGGTGATTTGTGTTGCCAGAGGCCAGATTACCTACTCAGCCCAGGACAAATTATATTGCAAATAATTAATAAAATTTAAAATCTTTCAGGATTTATATTGAGTCAAGTCACTTCAATCCCTGTCACTAAAGTATGATGTTCTGTTTTACGTGCACAACGCACATACACACCTACAACACATTAACACACGCTCATACGCAATGGAGTTTGGATCTTAATAGATCCCCCAGTTTTGCACGTCGCAAAAGTTTGACTAATTGCGTTCTATAACCCAGAAAACCCATATTATGCAACTAATCATGCAACAATTCAGCAAGATCAGAGACAACTTTTTTTGCTTCCCTTGCCCCCTCCTTGTGAAACGAAACATTTCGAAAAAATTGAATTTCGCCAAGTTATTTTCTGTGACATGCAAGACTGGGGAGGCATCCACACAAGATCCGGAAGTTTTTGGTTAAACGGCAGACAGGCACATTTTAAGGCGCACAACCTTACGGGTGATGAAAGGGTATTCGTTAATTGTCATAGTTTAACTATTTCACTATTTAACTTTAAAACTATTTAACAGGGTATCGTATGAACGAACTTGGCATGTGCATATTAACACACTCTTTATCTAACACGAAAAGCACTTTTAAGCTAACATGAAACCGTATCTAAATTTTCTTTCAAGAGAAACCTAATATATAAGTTACAGTAATGCATATGTTATAACCAATTGTTTAATGTTCAATTATGCAACTAAAGAAGCCCTGGTTTTTATGCTTTTTATGCTTTGAGAATATGAGACGGTAAGGGGCTCTGCTTAGCCGCGGCCCCTACTTCCCCCTACGTTATCCAATGATCTAACTATATGCCAGTAGTGAATTTAACAGTTTATGGTGTCTAGCATAGGTACTTCGACCGCTGTTATTTCGATATACAGAAATTAAGCAACAAATGCTACGCTAAAGTTTTTCAAATGTATAGAGGTTACATCCAGAGGTTCAGTTAAAAAAGGTTCCTTTAGACGGGTATGTGAAATTGGTAGTGGAAAAATGTGTCACCCGAAACTGTAGAACTGATCCTACAAATGTTAATTATTCATGCGTTTTCTGGCACAAGAAAGCCGCCAAAGTGAGACAAAAATGGACTCTCTTTTCAAGACAAATAAGCCACTACCTCGTCAAGTTACCAATTAACATTTCTGGCTTACAGAACAACGAATAATCATGGCAAAATGTCAAAATAGCCAGCAATCGCGTTAATCTACCTGTTGGCCCAATTGAGGAACTGCCTTTTAAACTGTGATGATGCTTGACTTGGCATGCTTCGTGCTTGGGGAGGGGGTTGGGGGGTCTCGCCCCCAGACCTAAACAAACCTCACCCCCCCCAAGAGGGGTCCCTAATCCCCCAGAATCCGGATTGTTTCAGTTTTTTGGGCAAAAACCCGGCTCCCCCCAAAACTTCACCTCCTGCACATGCCTGACATGCTCTGAGCTTCATATTGGTCTTACCAGAGTTAGCAATCATTACTCTACTATGGAAGCAGAATAAGCTGACCAAAAGTAGTTTGATCGCAGGCTGGGACAATGTTACTTTCAATCCTGCTTGATGCTGAACTTTTAAGCCTCCCTTGCCCTCCACTTTGGAAGGCCGGTTTACACGAGACAACTTTGATGCAACTGCAATTCAGGCAACTTTTTGTTAGCAACTTTGTAGCAACTGAAAGTTGCTTGTAAGTTGCCTAGTGTGAACGCTCATAAAATCGCAAGCAACCAGTAAGCAACTTGAAATTTTCACTCGGTCCTGAGGCGACTTTTTCAGGCAACTCACAGGCAACAGCCAATCAAGCAAAACCACATCTTTTGAATTTTAGGCGCGCGGAATTGTCATTGGCTGCTAGTAGAAAGTTGCTAGATAAAATGTTGCCTGCAAGTTGCCTCGTATAAACGCCAAATCGTAAGCAATTTCTCAGCAACTAAAGTTGCTTCAAAGTTGCTTCCCAAAATAGTTGCTGCAAAGTTGCCTCGTGTAAACCGGCCATTAGACTTTAGACAGTTCTGTCTGCTCAGTCTACCTAGTCTACCAGGATTTGGTTGAATCGCCACAGTCATTATTGGTTTGCCGCTACTTCCGAAGGAAAAGGGCAAACCCTTATTCTCGTCGTGTTATTATTCTTCTTCTTCTTCTTCTTCTTGTCCCCCCCCCTATTAACTCAAGCTAGGCTCAATGCCCAGAGCTGAAATTTGGTGCGTATGTGGGGGTTGGACCCAAACCTGGCCCATTTTAATTTCATCGCTCTAGCCCCATCCAGTCGACCAGGGCAGGGAATTTCATTTTTTAAAATCGTAAGGGGGGACCAAAGCGATTCTCAAAAATGGTCGAAAACTTTTTGTCTCCGATTTCGTTGAAAAGTTGATCATAAGGTAATTCGGGGACGTAGATTCCAAATCTGCAATCGAAATTTTTCTACCTTTTGCGGATCTCCAAATATGGCCAAAAGTTACACTGTTGGAGACCGCAAAAATGAGCAAATTGCCCAAAAACGCCTAATATCAGTGTTTTCCGAACTATTTAGTCAAGTTGAACTGGTGGATTTGCTAGAATACTTTTAACAGGCAGTATCAAATAACTTTTAGCAACAATTATCGTAAATCTCTTATCCCAACTGCCCTTTTATGGGCAACCATCTTGCAAAGATTGGTCAAAAATGAAAGTTGTCGAATCCTACTGATTTTGGTATCATTCGAAAGGTCTCAACGAGCTATAAAATAGTTGTAATAGGGCCAAATCCTGAAAATGTACTAATTTCGAGTTTTGACCCTCGATACGCTGATGTTGCAATAATCGACTAAAAAGAAAAGTTGTCGAATCCTGCTGATTTTGAGATCATTCGAAAGCTCTCAACGAGCTAAGAAAAAGCTGTGGGCCAAACCTTGAAAATGTACGAAATTCGAGTTTTGGCCCTCGATACGCTGATGTTGCAAATCGGCCAAGACTGAAAGTTGTCTGTGAGCAAATTGCCAAGAAAGGCCTAATATCAGTGCTTTTTCGAACGCGTTAGTCAAGTTGAGCTGGTGGATTTGCCAGGACGCCCTTTAAGAGGGTGTATCAAATAACATTTAGCGATATTTAGTCAAAGATTCGTTATCCCAACTGCCCTTTTAAGGGCAACCATTTCCAGAAAAATTCCTCATCCCAACTGCCCCTTTAAGGGCAACCATTTTCAGAAAACACGGAAAATTGTCTTTGTTACCGATTTGACTGAAAATCGACGCTACAAAGTTTGCTGCCTACAGAAAGAAGCGGCGGCAAACCATTCATGCCAATTTAGCTTGTTAACATAAATATGTAGTGGAAGACCGGTCTAAAATGAGGATAAGTTTCCTCTATTTGTGCAAATCAAGCTTTCATCCCCTTTATTAAACTCGAAGGAGTTTCTGCGATCCGACAGGTACCGATACCGATCTGATCGATGAACTCTACCGTTACTTGAAATTTAACTATGAAAGAGATTATCCCAATGAACACTCCACTTTAATGAAAGAAACGAGATGATGATGTGAAAAGAATGAAAACGAGATGAAATGAAGAAAGATAGAAATAACTTTAATGCGGACTAATTTTAATCTAATCCGTTTAATCTTTACAGAAATAGGGCCTTAGTGTTACAGATTTTGCAGTTCAAACGGCACTTTGAAAGTATAGTCAGAAACGGAAACCAGTGTTTAATCAAAAAACTGTTTTAATTGAACATTATGCTAAAGTTTAGGAAAAAAGCTGGTGAACCATAAATAGCTTGATCAGCTTTTTGAAACAGGCTTTGACTTTTTGGACGCTCTCAGAAAAAACCAGAAATTTTGTCCAATTTTGTTCATTTGTTCAACAGTCGCAACCTTGTTTCATTAACCAGAGGGGTTCCATAACCGAAGACCCGGGGGAAATTAAAGGTGGCATTTTTAAACACTGTCTAACACACAGATTCTTTGTAATTGGTGGCTGTCTCACTCCCTAGAAGAGCTGACAGCCCTTAAATAAAAGAAAAATAAAAGGAAAGTAAAAACAGGAGGTGAATGCTAACTTCATGGAGATTTAAAGGATTTGGGTTACATCATGAGTTTACAATAGAATCCCGTTATAAATCCTCGGCTACATCAATTCCAGTTAATCTGTCATAACCACACAATAGCGGGTGGGAAATTGTAAAGTTGTAACAAAATGTAACTAAAGACAGATAACAAACTCCACCAAGACAGACCGGGCAGGCCCTCACGTCAGGGTGCTGAAGAACATTAGACCTCTAATTCACTGATTTATCCCCAAAATAATGAAAATCGTTAAAGGTGGAGATTCCTTTTGGAGATGTCTACTTTTAACCATTATTACTCATTATCAAAATGTAGCTTAACATTTTCTCTTTTTAATGGATAGGTACAATTGGAATTAATATCGGTTTTCTGGAAATATTTTACTGCATTTCAGAAGGAGTGTAATGTTCCTGAGTATCTGCAGATTGAAGTAAATTTTTCGCAAGACATCTGTTTTCTCAGTCAATACCTATATCAAATAGCTGAGGACTTTTTTAATGTTTGTGAATTCGCTCTTATGCGCAACCTGGACTTTGCCTACTTTTCCCAACTTTGGCAAGCAACCAATTTAGCTAGAAAGCAGCAATCGGGGCAACTAAAAAGGGTCCCTTGGTATTTTTGTGTATAACGCATCTGCTAACTGGCAACCGTCTACAAACTAAATAAATAAATAGCTAACGGTTGCAAACTAAATTCTCCACAACGCTGGAAAAATTTGGTCATGTTTTTGCCAAAATCGTTTTCATAATAGCAGCCTATGGGACAACAATTTCTAAAATGGACTAAAATGGCCTTACTTCTGATAATTGTCCTCTGTGAGACCTTCAAATCGACACCTTTAATTTAATTTTACGGCTTGCGTCACTGCAGAAGTAATGGATTATTTTATTTCTGCAAACATGACAAGTGTTTGACGCCAGAATAAGAAAGTTGGCTATATCGCACTATAGAGAAAAGCTAGAAAGTTGGTTCAAAAAGCAAAAATGTAGAGCAGAATGAGTATAGTATAGTATAGTATAGTATAGTATAGTATATAGTATAACTACGTAACTGCTGCCAAACTGTCAAAAATTGGCAAAAACTGCCCTGTACGGAGATGTCGACTTTTGAAGCCGGATTGGAGGAAGCGGAGAGTGGTAGAAAGCTAAAAGAACTTATTTTGGAAAGTTTTGTCAAATTTCATCTTTTGGGCCTTGATCCAACGATACGTGCCTAAAAGGAATCATCACCTTAAGTTTTTGCTGACTGCTGGCTATAGCAGTGCTGCTAATCAATCCAGGGTTGATTTTAGTTACAGATAAATCCTCCCATATCAAAGAAACAAAGAATCAAAACTTAATAACATCACTGCGGAAGTGCGCTGCGCTGATCACCTAACGCACTTGACACAAATTCAGGTGGAATATTGTTCCAAAAGACGGTATTTAGAAAAGAAATAAAAATAAAAGGCCATAAGTTTTCTAAGTCAATGACAAATGACACCATGAAAAACTGGGTACCAGAAAAACTCCTGTGATTGTTTTTTGGAGCACATCATCGATTGAGTTGATTTTAAATGATTTACGCATTTTAACCATTTTGCACTTTCTATGTTTTCCAAGAAAATCCAAATGCAAATCTTCAGTTAAGGTTTTTTGGAATGCTAGAAGTAAGTCAAAAACAAACGGGGTGAAGTAGGCGAAAGCTTAGCACAACAGGTGATTTAATTTCTCCAAAACATCTCCCTCTTACATCAAGTAGAAAGCAAAGGAGATTACAGACTCTCAAGTATTCAGTAAAAAAGTTAGCATCAACCCTTAGTCTGAAGGGGGGAAGCCTTATTTATAGCTGTTTAACTCATGCATAGCTGTTTCAGACGTTATAATGAAGCCAGGTTGTAGGCTTAATTTGATTCCAGTAGCTCTGCATCAAATACGGGGACTTCCTTTATCAAGAGCATACACGTTTTTTCCATACAAAAGTTGAAGCATACAAGTACTATGTTGTACAAGCATAAAGTATACGATATTAGACTTAACTACTAAAGTAAGTAATAGTTAACAAATAGGTGTTACAAGCCCGACTCCCTTGTAAGTGCGTATCTAAATGTACGTAGGTTCAAGATGAGTGTACATGAACAGCTAATGAACACAAAGTCATAAATGTGTACTCATTACGATCAGCCGGGTTTCGAACCACGGCCCTTCTGACTCCGGAGCAGACATGCTAAACAACTACACCACAGGGCCATTTGCTGAACTCCCGTTACAGGCTTATCAATCTTTCCTATGCCTGCTTCCCTTACGCAACTCTCCTAAGTAAATGATTCTGTACATCTGTATTCCTACTAAAACTGCAACTGCCAGCAATACAATCGCAAACCCATCGAAATGAAATGAACCAACTGGGTTGGATTGCTCATTCCAGTGCAAATATGCAAATTAGCTGACCTCTGAGACTTGTCGTGACCACAGTGGGCGCAGAGTGGACCGTGGCTCCCTTCCATAGGGCGGGTCCGTTTTTCCGCAAAACAGCAATCGAACTGGCAGGACTGAATTCATCCGCGGAATAGTCGGATGAGGAGGAGGGGAGATCGAGATTTCCGGATTTCAGGGACTTCTGAGATTTCCGTGCGGTTACAGATCGTCTCATTACAGTTCAAATACAACATATAGCATAAGAAACCTTAAAACTAAAGTAAAGCCACTAAAATGCAAAATACAAGAGACACTGAAAAAATTCTTCTGGAAAATTCCCCACAAAAATTTCGATTGATGGGTGCTGGCATGAAATGGTATTGAATAGAAGGAAGTTGGTTGAAAGCGGCTAAATAATGTTGCAAAAGCTGAATCTAAAGTCAAGGGCTCTGGTAAGATTCTCAAGAACTTAAAACAATTAACATGTAGATGAACTTTGGGTTGTCCTTTTTAGAATGTTGTCAAGAAAACCAGTGTGAATTCGAGATTTTGGAGTCAAAAAACACCCAATGGGAATTCAAAATATGGCAAAATGAGCAAAAATTGGAGGCGGTCAAAAAGCTAACCACGAAAAAAGCGAATAACCCCTTCCGTACTCTTGTGGTTAGACACAGGACACAGACTGATTTAAAGTTTGCATCTAGAAGTTAGGCCTAAGCCAGGTTCTATTTCTAAGAGTAGGATATGTTTAAGTTCAGATTCTTTATAAAAAATAAAAAATTCTTTATTCTTTCTAAAAACAATTTTATAACTGCTTCATTAATTTCTGCATCGGCGGTTTCTTTTCAATGCCAGTGCTATGCATTCTTTTCAAGCACCAATGTATTTTGTAGTAAACTATTTAAACCTGTTGTAATCATACATTAACACGGGGTCCGATTCTGGGGGGTCTACCCCGACCTCGGCGTGGGGTCTACCCCTGAAAAAATCCAAAATTTTAAGGGGGTCTGACCCGAAAATTCCGAATTGTTAAGGTTTTTGACCAAAAATTAGCAAAAAATGGCAATTTTTAGCGATTTTTAAGAAATCTTTTCAAAAAATCGCCAAAATTTGCTAAAAAATTACCAATTTTCAGTGAAAATCGCTGAGGGGTCTACCCTTTTTTCGTTTCTGGACGAGAGGGTCTGCCCTTTTTTCCTTTTTGCTGAGGGGGTCTACCCGTTTTTTGTCGGTCTGGGGGGGTCTGCACCTCCCCCCATTCCCCCCACGTTATCCTATGGTTGTAATGTAGTCTTATTTGTTGTCAGCTTTAATAATGGTAATCGAATCTAACGAAAGCCTGAAGGGAAGTAATCCTCAGAAGGCGGAGAACTTCTGAGAAAAAAAGACTCAAATTGAGCCTTAGCCTAACAAAACTGGCTAGCTTCAGTGACTGAAAAAGTTGTATTAAAAATACTCCTTCTGGCTTAAGAGGGTGCATTTCTGGCTGCTTTTCCTCATTTTTCAGCCCTTTCCTTTGAATGTCAGTTTTCATTGAATTCTGGAATCCTTTGAAGTAAGAGGCATTTATTGCTACAGAAGAAAAAATTAAGTACAACTTTCCCGAAAAATCTAGTTTGTTTTGGATGATGGGTGCTTTTGGCGGTTCATGACCACTAAAAATCATAGGACACAAAAGACTGCAATTCATAGTGGTACATCCTGGTAATATTAGGAGTCAGCCACGTTAACAGTAAAAAGGACCGTGTGACATTTGCGCAGAAAATTTCTCCTTGGCTCAAAATTTCTCTACAAATTGCAATCAAATATTTGCACAGACTCAGATGAAATCATTCAAGATTTTCAGTGAATGGTATATGAATTCTGAGTAATGTGATGTAATACATGACTACTGTAAAGATTTGCCTCCGCTTGGAATCGAACCACGGACTGTCTGATCTGCAGACTACGAAGGTCTAAAGAGCAAGACCAATAATGCCAGAAGATACAAAGAAGAAGAAGAAGATGAAATAGAATTCTAAACCTAAGTCAAAGTTTAGATAGTCCTTAAACTAAAAGAATTGTTTCAGGCTAAGATTTAGGTACAGGCTAGTTTTGAAGATGACACGTGTCAAGCTTTGTAGGGATTCTTAGGTACATAGTTTAGGTTGGTCGGTTTGTATATGTCGATTTCACGCACTGGGTGGCCAAATCCCTATTTGTTCGTGATTCCTATGAGTAAAATTATAGAGCTAGGATAATGCGATTTCTGGTAAAAATTCATTAATCGGTTCTGTCGACTTGAAACGGTAACACTTTTGACAGAACAGTTTTTTGTGAGCACCATTTTGACAAGAATTTAGGATCAACTGACATGAACTACAGAAAGTACATAAACAAGGCGTCAGAAAATCATTACCATTAATTGTAGAGGGAGTTCGTTGGCACTGATAAAACTGACTCTGGATTTTGGAGTTGGGGGGGGGAGAATTGAAAAAACAAGAATTGAAGAGGGGGGCAGTTCTCATTAGCCAAATGAAAAATTAAATCAGGGGAATGTGATTTTGAGAGCTGAGGCTCCGGCCGGCCTGGCCGTTAATGAAATGCTGTAGAGCAGTTTTGATAAAGTGCATTCTGATATCAAAGTGGCGTCTCTCTGTCTCTCTTGCTCCTGCCTAGCAACAAGTTCCTAGAGCCGGCCCTGTCTAGAAAAAGTGAGAGGAAAGCTGAATATGAGCAGGGAAAATGAAGAAAATGAAGTTTTCTTATGTCAACAGAGCCTTTTTCTTATGTGGAATGGTTGCTTTAGCAGGCGCTTCAGTACAACTTATGTCAGTAGGCTAGGTGTGTGATAAGACTGCTGATAAACTTCCTGGAAGGACGAAAATATTGGTGCTTTGAAAGATTCTGTCGATCTTTAGGAATTATAACCATAGTAATTACGTAATTATATCTGTATGTTGCTAATGTATGGCGAAACATGACGAATTCTTGCAATCCGTTTCCTGAAAATGTTTATCGTCCAAAACGGTTCCAGTCCATTAATTTTTGGTCTTTTCGACGCCAACATGCTTTTTAATGTGTTTGGTAATGTGACAATAATTTTTAAAATTGAACAAATGTAGGAAAATATATATATAAATTTATGGTGTTGAAGTGCTAAAGTACAAAGGTCATGCGGACTAGCTTTCCCCTTTCTTCAGCAAAACAGAATAAAGATTTATGCATGTGGGTTCCTTGATTCCTTGATTCCACTGCAACTGAATTGATTGTCAACGCAAAAGCACGGCTATTAAGCTATTAATTATTCGATAATGAAAGATTTGCTCTTCGAAAGTCCGTTAGCCATTATCCAACGAAAAATCAGCTGTTCAGTCTGTAGCACTGTCCTGAATCTTACACGAGGCAACTAAAAAGACTACGAATAAATAGTCGTAGGGCTTTTCCGTTTGCCAGTCAATCACTCAAAACCAAGTGAAAGGAGCGAAGCACAGTTTTCCGAAGAAAAGGAAAACTGGAAACTCTCAGGAGATTGGGACTCAATTTTGGGGCAGGAAGGAAAGCTGAAAAACTTGATCAGCCAGTTGATTAGATCACAGCTTTAAGTACAGAAACTCACAGAAGTGTGTCACTCATCTGAAAAACCAAAACTTATTTAATTCGTTCAAATGGACCACTGCTGATTTGTTTATTGAAATAACGCTATTTTTAGCTTCCCTTGCTAAGTGTTTCTTAATTTTTTCAATGAATCGGCTACGTGGAGAGGATTTTTACTGATAGCTAATGCTGTTATTAATATTGAAATCTGCAGCAAAGTTATAATCTGACAAAGTATCCCAAAACCAGTCAATGCGCTGAAAACTATATGGTGCATAGCCTGCTCAGTTAATGAAACAATGCTAAACACTAATAAATCATAATAATTACAGTTCTATGCATAATAAATTATTCAGGGCTCGAAGCTAACTTTCAGACACGACGAAGCAATTTGTCATTGGTTGACCTGATGCCGAAATAATCATTACCAATAAAACGGGCGAAAGCAGTCACAGTAAAATTAAACTTTTAAACAATGGGATCAAAGGAAAAGTTACGAACAGGTTCGAAGAAGCTCGCATATGTGACCTGATATGTAGTATAGTCAGGAAATATAATCATCACGTGGTCACCAAAACGTTTAAGGTATAGTTAGTAGTACATTGTACTGAGAGCACCAACGATATAGAAGTTATGTGCTCTTCTCTCCTGGCTCCGTAGTGTAGTGGTTGCATGCCTGACTGCAGTCCGGGAGGTCCGCAGTTCGATTTCTGACGGCGCCAAACCTTTACACTTATAGTACAACTTTACAAGCTACACTATAAACTTAAAGCTTGACCAATGACAAGTTAGCGGATTTCGCGAATTTTCAGTACGCAGCTATATATTCGGATGCTTCATGAAGAGTAGTATCACTCGGTGAATTTTCTGCTTATAGTCCTTTTCGTTTGCTTAAGATTGAGAAAATATAAACCTGCCAATCAACCGTCCGCCGTACTCTAGTTTAAAGTACAGAAAATTGCGGCAAAATCTGACATTGAATTTCTCTTAAAAAATAAGACAATATGCAGTAAGAACTAAATGCACTGTATAAAACTACGCTGCTGTAATGTGGGTGATAGCGTCCCCGCAGTCACCCCCTTTCCAAGTTCCTTTCAATTTTTAACTTTCGTTGTTTTCCCCTAAAATTCCCTAAAACCCCCCGAAATTCCCCTTAAATACAGTGGCGGCGCCAGGGGGGGGGCCCGGGGGCCCCGGGCCCCCCATTGCGATTTGGGCCCCTCCCTTTGGGGTGTCGGGCCCCCCCCCTTGAAAAATTTTTCAGCTGTTTATATGCATAATTTGAGTGTTTTTAAGAAATTTTTTTAAAAAATCGGCAAATTTTTGCCAAAAATTGAAAAATTTTTGCTAAGAATCGAAAAATTTTTGCTAAAATATGAGAATTTTTTGGGAAATGAAGGTAAAATTTGCTAAAATTTGGAAAAAATTTTGGATTTCCCAAAAAAAGGTCGCCGGATTTTTGGGTCGGGCCCCTCCCTTCAAGAAATCCTGGCGCCGCTACTGCTTAAATATCATGTTATTATAATTGTTGGGAAGCCCGACGATTGTGTGTTATTTTGTATGTAGAAGTACTCCTTAAATAATGTGCAGTGCTAACTTTATGCTCATATTTCAAACGTTGTGTAAAAACCTTTAATTTTCCTAGTAAACTTAACATTGCAATTTATTTTTCTTAGCAAAGATAGACCCTCCCGTACCCATCGCATAACAAAATTCTCCTTTAACGCTTACGTCACCCTTTCATCCGTTGGGAGGTTTTCAATTTCGCGTACGGCCGGTCCTTTAAGTTGAGGGGCCCTCTTTGGAATTTCTGTGATTTTCTTTCGTGAGTTTTCTTATCTTTTCCTTTTTCAAAACTTCAAAACAAATTATTCTTTTTCTAACCCCCGATCTAATCTATAACCTCTTTCCCGCTCACTTGTTTTTAACTCCTAACTCCCCCCTTCCTTTCCCCCTCCTTCTCGGCAGGGTTTTCCCCGTTTCCCCGGGTCTATTTTTACTAGCTAACTTTCTTCCCCACTTTTGTCGATTTACCAATCTCCCGACGATAATTGCTGGTTCCCCCTCCATTGTATTGTACCCCCTCTCTGTGCCCTTGCCATTGTTCATTTTGCGGGTAGCCCACTGTATCTTGTCCCCTCCGGATAGCCCGGAAGGTGTCTTTTATTGCTGTAATTCCCCTGTGAACGCACTAGCAAATCAGCCAGTTGTCTTTCTGCTTACTTACATTAATCGGACTAACTAATTTTTAACTAGATTTGATCTCGCTGTTCTAGCTAGGTAGCGCTCTGGGAGTAGCCGGAGCTTGTCCCTAATTGAGCTAAATTCTCTGTGTGCGTGTCCCCCATTTTGTCTGGCGGCCCGTTGGCGTCCCCCAAAAATCGTCTGTCCCCCTTGGCGAGGCAAGTCGGTGGATAAGAGCCGCCTGGACTAAAGATCTCAACCCGCGGTCCCAGGTCAGCGTCCTTGCGCCCAGTCCTACTTGTAGTGGTGCGTGAGTCAGTGGTTCTAATCCCTAGCGCTCACCATCACACAGCAGCGTAGTTACTTTCCATTAAGTTTACAGAGTTTAAAGCTTACAATATGCGAAAGCATAGCGTAGCATGCGTAGCACAGACCTAACTCCGTGACATTTCGACTCGCAATATTCCATGCTAGGGACATGTAAGGGCCTTTTCAAGAAAGGGTAGAGTAGAGTAGAGTAGAGTTAAAAATGGCTGTTTTAACTCGCTTGTAGAGCTGAGTTGAGTTGAGCTAACAGTCAAGCTTGAGTTTTCCTCTTTTAACTCTTTCATGAAAAGGATCGAGTTAATTTTAACTCTACTCTACCCTTTCTTGAAAAGGCCCTTAGACACACTGTCCTTCCGGTAACCTTACACTGACATGATTGTTTAGGTGGATTCTCCGTTTAGGTGATGTTCAAATATATATAAATATATAAATATATATACTTTTTACAAGTCCCCTTCAATTATGAATGCAGGACAGCCGATCGAAGTTCGCCTTCAGGAATTTTTGAGGATCTTTAGTTTGGTTTGGTTTACATAATTACTTACAAATCAACAACAAAATAAGGTATATATATATATAAGTTGTCCTAAGATTCAGACTCACCTGGGGAAGAACATTTTAGCAGTTATTTTTACTGTTGGATAGTTACAAAAATTTTAAAAACGTTATACGGTTCAATTAAGCAAGAACGAACAATTAAAATTTTAGAGAACTCAGCCAGAGACAGAAAGAAGTAAAAAAATCGGATATTCCGGTTTCTTTTCCATAGTATGACAAAATCAGAGCACTTGGGTTTTTCTGTCAGGTCGGTGTGGTGTGACCACAGCCCCCTGAAATTTTCACCAAGTATGTACACTGTAAGACATTGAACGCGTGACTGTGAGATCAGGGGGAACAAGCAGACTGATATAATCACAGAAAACAAACCTTTATATAGGCAGTAAACTCATTTGCATATTACATTACTTAACAATAATGGTAACTTTTAATTTTAGCTCAGCTAACCAATCTGACGTTTACTGTCTTGGTGTTATTCAGCGTTTATTTAGCTGTATCATTATGTACTCTTGGCTGTAGCGTCACATTCTATGCAATGAAGGCAAAAACTATGCGATGCGCGCTAACGGCTTACCCCCCCCCCCACAAATTGACCCCCTCTCACACCGCCCCTATATGGGTACGTGGTCCAAACGGGGGTCGCTCACTGCTTTGCATAATTACACGCTGAAATTAGCAGGGGCCCAATTTGGGGAGGGGGTGCAAGCGTGTATGCTTAACACATAGATGTACAAAATATACTAAGCGAGTGAGCGACCCCCGTTTGGAACTATGTACCCATATAGGGGCGGTGTAAGAGGGGGTCAATTTGTGGGGGGGGGTAAGCCGTTAGCGCGCATCGCATAGTTTTTGCCTTCATTGCATAGAGTGTGGCGCTAGTCAGACTCTTATCATTATGTACTCTTGGCTGTATACCTCATGCAGAGAGCAAACAACTTCAGCTACACCGATTGCGTTTTCGACAGAAAACGTCTTAGTACATTATCGAGTTCATGCATTGACTTAAACTTAACTGAAAACCAAAGCATGTATTGATTCAACTCTACCTTTCCTTCAAAAGGCTTTAGATTTAACTAACATTTAATTCAAGATTTAATTTAACAAGTTTGATTTGTTTTACCTGTCTTGTTTTGTTCCTTCCCAACACTCTAAACAGCAGGGTAAAGCAGAAGTCAACAAAACTTACCAATAATTACTTCAGAACCATTAGGGTGTCGCAAAAATCTGTCCGGGTGATATACCATCATGACTTGGAAATAAATATTTTACGAATACAGACACTGACACAAAACTTGATGGACAGAAAGCCCTTCTACCATAAAACTAATCAGAAATCCAGTTTTCTATAAATTTAAGTTACATTTCAGCATTCAATCTAATTACAAAATCAAATTTAAATGCTGCAATATTTTTGTTATTTTTAACCACAACTGTAATATTTTAATGCAACAATGGCTAAGTAAAACAGAAATGCTTCAAGGCTAAAGTGTCAGCTAAACCTAAAATTAAGCACAATTTTGAGAGAAAAACAGCTGTTGTGTATTTCACAGGACAGAAAACCATGGACGGTGATTCTTTGGAATGTGGACACCTAAAAACTGTTCATTGCCTCAAATTTCCTGTCTTTTCATATTGGTATGCGCATACCAAGAATCACCCCAGCAGTGTGTTTACGGCCTTTGTCCGATCTACACGTTCTTCGTAGCGATTCATAGCTAAGGGGAGATGACCGGCCTTTTCTTGCCCCGGGCACTGTAAACTTTTAACAGCGTCTGTGGCAAGAAAAGGCCAATCATCTACACTTGGGCCGTTTCTCCGTCTAGACTCAAAGACAATAGAGGGTTCAGGCGGTGACCTCAAAAATCTGCCCGCCCAATGAATAGAAAGACAGGTCTGACCCCCTTGTTCTGAATAGATCTCAAAGAAGACACTTAAGACACATTATGGTTAATTTAATAATAACATTTTATATAACTAAATAATTTAATAGCTTTATTATTTAATTAAGAGCGGGTTTTAAAGTTAATCTAAAATCGTTTTAAAAAGATCTTTTCCTTAAATTTAATTTTAGTTACCAACGGCCGTGAAAATTATTTCAGCTTTATCTTAAAAAGATCTAATTTTATTCTCCTCCATTAGTTTGTAATTTAAATTAATTTGTAAGCTTTAATTAATATATATTTTTAGTCCGCAAAACGGCATTTCAATACGCGTATGTACCAAATATTAAAACATTACCCGAAAACAAAATTTGGAACCGTGCACTAGGAAAAGTGAAAGAAACAATTGTGCAGATGTTCTAATTTTGGCAAAGAACGGGTTGTGAAAATTAATGAATACAGACGGAGGATGAAAAGGAAGTGAGGTCTAGTTTTGTAACAAGTACTTAAAAAGGTCTAAGGATAAGACTAGGACAAAACTCTTAGGGGAATTCCTGGTCCTTTGATTGGCAATACTCACAGTAATGAGTTACAGCTTATAAACTTGGCTAACTACCTATAGTTCTACCTAAACGTGGGAGCTTGCTGTTGTACAAACTAGTCCCCCCACTGAACTCAATCTCTGATTAAAATCCTTAACGTTTCAAAACCACTTGGAAAGCTGAACAGTTTTTTTCGAAATCAGTTGTGCGGTTGTGCTCTCACGGTTGTACTTTCCTAGTGCAGTGATAAAGCAAGCAAGCAGATTGAATTTCATGTTTTCGAAGTTGACCATGTAGCTGCCGTAGACTTCGCTTCACAATAAAAATTCAAGAATTAATCATTACACCTAGTTTAAAGTATTAACTATTCAACTATATAAAATATGCTGCGAAACACTTTGAATTGCAATTGAAAGAAATCTAGGTCTCTAAAAAGGGTAGCATAGCTAGCAGTTAAGCTGAAGTTGAGACTCCGCAAAGTGTGAAAGTGAACACAAGAAAGAAACCATTAGCAGTTTCTGGAAAGGGAAACTCTGCAAATTGAAGTCATATGAAAGAAAACTTCGAAGGGGAGAAAATGCTGTTTTTGAACCAGAAAATCATAATGGCATTTGAGATACCAAAATGGGAACCATTTACAGAAAATGTGATCTTAATCTGACTCATTTACATGAGCTCCGCCAAAATCAACATAAAAACTTTCACTCTGTTTATGACGTTTAAGTGCAGTCTGGACTCTGAAAAACTAAAGTTAACATGGTGAAACTTATAACATCTTAGCCTTCTTTTCACAATATAAAGAAAGAATAATTATATTTATTTCAATGACCTCAGAAATTAATGCCAAACATTTTTGCAGACTTACTGACTACCTGGTTTCAGAATCGGACTATTTCGTACATAGCTAAATCATATAGTATTAAAGAAATAAAGTCGCATTAATTCATCCATTAACGACATTAATAAGTATTTACTTGAGACAAATATTACAAAGGAGCAAGATAATTATTAATGGGTTACACACTTTCGATCCTGGGTAATGGAAGTTTGGAAAAGGGTTTAGCTTATAACCAATAGCCATGCAAAAAATAAAATAAAAATAAATCAGTAAAGTTAAAGATATCGGTGAAGGAGAAAAGTATTTATTGATATCATATTGAATTTAGAAAAACTGATCCAGTGAAATAGATATCCATTGCTTAGTGGTTTCGACACTTTCTACTATTTAAGGGGGGGGGGGGCTAAGAATTTCACTAAAAGTTCGATGTTGTACAAGCTAGCCACTTTCATTCACGTAACATCAAAATGAAAATGCCATCTTACACAAATTCCCTCCACTCTATTCGCTGGTAGAAACACATATACACACTTAGGTTGAGCAAAAGCCCAATCCAGGTAAAGCAAGCCTCGGAATCTTGTTCTGGTATGAGGAACCAGAACCAGATACTCCATCAACACGAACTCAAGTGATGAAATTACACTGTCCCACCTTGAGGACATTATCATGAATATTGTTTTAAGTAGAATCAGTTTACAGAAAGGCTATTAGACAGTTTCTCAGAACTGAAAGTCCTATAATCATTATAGCTTACCTTGGAAAAAGTTAATCATCGTTTCCCTGTTCCGACCAAGCTTCCGGGATATGGGTTTGTCCGACAAGTTGTGTCACTTTGTTGTGTAATGCTAATGGACTACATAAATAATGAGTGTTAGTATAAAGATCAAAGAATGGATATCAGAGATCAAATGTCATGAAATGTGCCCTTTCTTCTGGAAAGGGTAAATACCATAACCAGTTTTCGTCTCCAACATCTGGCTCCGGTCTCTCCACAGATCTGTTTGCACTAGATTAATGGACTCCAGATCCTTTCAGAGGTCGTCCATTTGTCTTGTCTTATGTGAAAAAGTCAAACCTAGGTATACCAGACGTATGATTGTAATCAGCGTTTAGCCATGCATAAAATGAAATAAAAATAAATCCAGAAAGCTACAGATATCGGTGTGGGAGAAAACTATCTATTGATATCATATTGGAAAAAACTATTTGTTGGTATTATATTGAATTTAGACAAATTGAAGCAGTGAAATAGATGTCCATTGCTAGTGGTTTCGACTCTTTCCACTAAAAAGCTTGGTCTACGACAGTAAAAATCCGAACTATCAGCCTTAGGGTTAAATCCAGTGTTGGCTAAGCAGCGGAAGTAATTTGACGCAGTGGGACTAACTTGAGTTCGACATCGTTCGGTTTTAGGTCACCGTGAATCGATACTGTACTAGTTTTTACAGAAGGGAATTTGAGAAAGCTTTATAACTGATTGGAAAATAGCTGCTTTGGAATCATCGGGCGGCTTAGAAGCGTGGTAAATGAAAAAATTAATAATCATGGATCAATTAAGCTGGTCAACGGATTGACCTAACCGGTTTTGTTACTAAAATTATAATCAAAGTGTTAAAATAACCAATACTTTCCTCGCCAAGCAACTTTATGATTAACCTTAGTCTAAGTTGATGAAGCCAAAATTGTCCCCGATGTCTAAAACGTAAACGAATATACAAAATGAAATATGAAGTCCAATAAACTTGATGCAATTGCGCCTGTGTGGCATTATCCGCCGAGTGCTCTTCGGAAGTTTATGTGGGTATATAATATTTAATTTCATTTATTACAAGCATACATTAACATAGGGTCGGGTCCTGGGTGGCTTGTCCCCAGAAAATTTTGAGGGGGCTTGTACCTTGAACAATAATTTTCAGGGGGGCTTGTGCCTCAAGAATAAATTTGTAAAATGTTTCGAAAAATCAACGGTAATTTTATTAAAATTTGCTATTTTTTATCAAAATTTGCAAGAAATCTTCAATTTTTTGAAAAAATTTCAAAATTTTGCCCGATTTACCTGAAAAAGTTATAAAATTCCGGCGAAGCCGGAAATTTTTTCAAATTTTAGTGTAAAAACTAATTTTTTCCGGCTATTTTTGCCTACCCCTTGGCCATTTTTTCGTCTCCCCTTGTCCCCGACGGCGGTAGGGCTTGTACCTTGTCCGGGTTAGGGGGGGCTTGGACCCCCCAGACCCCCCCGCGTTAGCTTATGATTACAAGACAGTTTAGATAATTATTTCAGGCCAAAAACCCAAAGTTACAAGCCAATCTTTATAGTGCCACCGGTTTCGGGCCTCTGTGACCCTTTGTCAGGCAGTTCCTGTTGCTACGATGCTCCTTTCGATCCGTTACGGCTAAGGCTAAATTCCAAATTCCTGTTCCAAATTTGAGGTTGACGGCCCCGGGGAAAGAGGGGAGGCTGGGATGGTCCCGGGGGATTAGGGGGAAGGTTGGAGTAGGGTAGGGACAGCTAAGAAAGTCCCCATCCTCCGTGTTCGGGACAGTCTTAAGGTGCATTCATAGTCGCGAACGCAGAGAGACGCGCGTAGACTTGCGTAGACGATCGTCGACGCCTCAGATTGTAACATGCTGTTTTAACGGTTTAAAAATAATTGTAGCGTATTGATGCTCACGAACGCATGCAGACGCTTACGTACGCGCGTCGACGCGCGTCTGCTTGCGTCTTGAACTATGACTGCACCTTCAGTCGGCATGATCACTTTCTGTACGGCCTGAACACGAAAATGAATTTATTTTAGAAACATCCAGCTAAGCTTTGTAACCTGCTCGTTAAAGCCAGATTGGAAGCCCCATGCGTTTTTGAAACTCTCGAAATATTCAAAACAAACGGTACCTTCAAACGTCGTCGAAATTCTGTACTCTGCTCCTCCGTCGAGCCGGATCCAAGAAAGGGGGTGCTTTTTGGCCGATTTTTCGGTCACCTCCGATTTGCTTATTTTTACATATTTTGTACTCCCATCCCAATACGTCCGCGAAACAAGACAAGTGTGTTTTGCGTAATATTGCTTCTATCGTTCTGTAGAGCCCTTCAAAGGTGACCTTGACATGTGTTAAACACAGGTAAATGAAAAAGTTAAGGCAAAATGTTTGTGTCCAAAAAAGTTTTTGCTGTATGAAAGATACAGCGTTACAACTTTGCACACAAGTTCAGCACATATTCTAGGGTGCAGCGAGTTTGAAAGTTTGAAAACTTTGAAAATTCACCAAAAAGCCGTCCTTCAATGTTTTCAATGCTGACCCACATGCTAGAAGTTTGTACAGGCCAGCATAGGTTTAACGGAGATTTGGGATGGGGCCCCTCCCCCAGAATTTTTTGGGGGGCCTTTTTAGACACCCCCAAACCTCCCAAAAAAGTTTTCAATTTTTATGCCAAAAATCGCATTTTCAGCTATTACTAATGCCGAAAAACATGACATCATGAGGTAATTTTAACACTAGACAGGTGTTTTAAACTCGAAAACTTGATTGCCAACATGTTTCTAAGTCCAGAATAGGGCCAATATTGAGTCTAGATGTCCATAAAACAGTTATAAACGTGTATTTCTCGTGATAATAAACAGGTTAAGCCAAAAATTTGGACTTTTTTTGAAAAATTTTGCAAAATTTATCCTAAAAATGCCCAATGAACAGAATGTCGATGCAGGTGCGATTAATTGTGCATCGAAATTCGACATATATTATAGAAGGATGGATAAAACGTGCATTACTAAGTATACTTCGTGCTCAGTTGCAGAACCATACCCTTTTTGGGGTCTGCTTGTTTCTTTTGTTTGGACCCCTTTTTAGGGGGAGAGGGGGGCATAGGTGTGTTGGGGGGGGGGTTGGGGGCATAGGTGTGTTGGGGTGGGGGTGGGGGGACCCTCCTCCCAAATCGGCCTTCGGCCGACCCCCCCTCTTAAAACTTTTCAACCCCCTACTTGAATTTTTGCAAATTTTTAGCCAAAAATTCGAAAATTTTCTAAAAATTAGCGAAAAAATTGCTAAAATTCGCCTTATTACCTTAACAATCGCTAAAAATAGCTGAAAATTGAGAAAAAGTTTCAGGTTTTTAGCGAAAAATCGATTTTTCGCCGACCCCCCCTCGAAAATTTTTCTTACCCCTCCCCCAAATCGACCTTTCTCGACCCCCCCTCCCCCAATTTTGCCAAACCTCCACCCTACTTTTTTCAAACCCTCACCCCCACTTTTTTCGCCAGCCACACCTATGGGGGGGTCTGAGCTCAGCTTTGGGGTGGGAGTAGTCGAGGTCGGGTATGGGGGGTCTGGGCTCTGTCCTTCTCGTGGGGGGGTCCAGGGTATTTTTTAGGAAATCTCTTTGGGGGGGCCCCCTGGGCCCGGGAGGGGGGAAGATGTTTTGCAAAAATGAGCTAAAATTGGCATTTTTGGCGTATTTTACACGTAGAAAGGCAAAAGTTCTCAAAAATGCCAAGATTTAAGCTAAAAAGCCATTTTTAGGAAAAATCCGGCAAAGCCGGAAAATTTTAGAAAATTAGCCTATTTTTGGCAAAAATTTGGGAGCCCAAAAAATCCCGGTGGGGGAAGCAAAAATCCCGGGAGGGGGCGATTTCGAGGGAGGAGGCATTTTCGGGGGGGGGGAGGTCAATTTCGGGGTGGGCCAGTTTCACCAGGGGGGGGGGGTTGGAGGGGATACACCCCCCAAATTTTCGAAACCCTTTGCCCATAGTTTCCCCAGGGGGGGGGGGGTTGGGGGGGTAAACCCCCCAAAATCACACGAAGCCCATTTCCAGAAAACAATTGGAAAAATGAAAATTTCAATTTGAATTTGAATTTTTGAATTTGAAAATTTGAATGAAAAAATAAATACAACCGTCCACTGGTAGATGCAAGAATTCGCGACTGGGGGTGCGGTGCTTCACGAGCAAACGTTCGTAAGGTTGAAATTGAATAAATGTTTTGTTTTTACAACAGAATCGGTCATAAAATCTTTAATTCCTTGCATTTCGATGATCCGCTAAAATTTCTGTAAGTATGGCAATTTCTAGGCCAAAATGGAAATTTTCTAGAAAAACTTCGGGCGCATTTCACGCTTTTTCTTCATAAATACTATAAATAGGCTATTAAGAAGAAGAAAACTCGAGCCGGCGGAGCGCAATTTTTTGATCTTTTTCCTATTTTTCTTCTTAATTTTTCCTACCTTTGAATCAAGACGGGGAGGGAGCGGAAAAATGCTAATTTTTCGCTAAAAATTTAGGTAAATTTATGCCTTGGGCTCGCACACACGAAGCCCATTTCCAGAAAACAATTAAAAAAAGTTTCTAATTTTTTTCCATAAATTTTCTGATTGTTTATCAAAATTGTTTCTAATAGTTTTCTATATTTTTCAAATTGTTTTCTTGTGGTTTTCTAATTAATTTCTGTTAATTTTTTCTAACCAGGCACCACTTTCTAATTGTTTTCTGATTTATTTCTAATTGATTACACAATATTTTCTTATTTCTTTCGAATTTCCTTATAAAAGTTAACATTTTCCTATTGTTTTCTAAATAATATCCATTGTTTTCAAAAATGTTTCTAATGATTTCTGATTGTTTTCAGAAACGCCTCCTCCGTAGCATGCAATCTTCTCTAATTGTTTTCCAGATTATTTCTAATGTTGATTCTGCGATATCTCACTGCTGCTTATCACCACTAATGCCACTAACAATTTATGTTTTGGGATTTGGTAAAAGAAAAAATCTAACTTGAGAGAGGAGGTAAAACATTTCTCATTAAAAATTTTCATATACTTCTGGTAGATCATTTACGTAGTATAGAAATAAAGTAGGACCTAACACAGAACCCTGTGGAACACCGCATGTTAAGACAGTGTAAGAAGAAAACTCAGACTGTACTCTTACGCTCTGGCGTCTTCCAGTTAAAAAGGCTTTTTAGCCATTTTAGTAAAGTTCCACCAATACCTAAACTCTGACTTAAGCAAAAGTTTATTGTGACTAACAGAATTAAAAGTCTTTTTAACATCTAGGAAAAGCACATCAACATAATCCCCTTTATCAAAAGCAGAACTCCATCTAAAGACCGAAGTTATTAATCTTGTCAGCGTCGAATGTTTCTTTAAAAAACCATGTTGCAATGGTGAAAAAATACCTTTCTGATGACCATACTCAATTGAAATTTCATTGATAATTATCTCCATCGGTTGAATAATGATGAACCACAAAAATCCATGAACCACAATAATTTTTCATGGTATATATTTGGCGAGTTAGAAAACAGTCGGAAAACAATTGGAAAAAAATTGGAAAAAATTGCATATTTTCATTTTTTGCAAATTAGATATCAATTAGAAAACAATTAGAAAAATATTAGAATTCTTTTCGCATTGTTTCTAACCAAGAAAACATTTAAAAACAATCAGAAAACAATTAGAAGTTATATCGATTTTGTATTCTAATTGATTTATAATTAGGAAATCATTTAGAGAAAATTTGAAAACATTTAGAAAAACCTTGCGTAATGTAGAAAACAATTAGAAAGCAAACGGAAAAAATTATTTTATTTCTAATTGATTTCTAGAAATGGGCTTCGTGTGACTTCTCCCTCCCTTGGGAGGGGACGAACCCCCTCCACTTTCAAAACCCTAAAAAATGCCATGTACGCAGCGTCAGCATAGCTGTGTTAGGGGTGGGGGTGGGGGTGGGACCCCTCCCCCCAATTGGAGGGGTCGCCAACCCCCCCCCCCTAAAAATTTTGCCTTTTCAGACCCCTCCCCCCTAAAAATTTTCAAACCCCTACCTAAATTTTTGAAGATTTTTTGAAAATTTTTAGCTAACAATTCGAAATTTTTCCAAAAAATTCCAAAACTTAGCGAAAAATTGCTAGAGTAATTAAGCTAAAAATCGTTAAAAATAGCTGTAAATTGAAAAAAATTTTCTATTTTTCAACGAAAAAGGCGATTGTTCGCCGACCCCCCCCCCTCGAAAATTTTTCTTACCCCTCCCCCAAATCGACTTTTCGCGACCACCCCCACCCCGTTTTTCCCCCTCCCTACTTTTTTCTGAACCCCCACCCCCACTTTTTTCGCCAGCCACACCTATGAGCATCAGTATCAGTACTTTCAGTTTGGCACAAAAATAAAATATCACCTCGAGCTTTCCTCGACTTTTGCGAATCGATTTTGTGCAAACATGGTCTTCCTCCAACTTTGAAAATTCGCAGAACTCGTTGACTCAATAAAAACAGCTTTTATAGATATACATATACTGTCACTCCTCCTAGTCGAGACTAAATGTACCAAAATTTTCCAAACATTTCCGCTGCAGAAAGGTCTTCCTAACTTTTTCCATTGCCCTAGGTTTAACAAGTGTCGGGATGCTTATTAATTTGAATGGAGGAAACATTTAGTTATGCACTGAAAGCAACTCTTGTGTTGGGGATCCACGAGGCCAATAAAATATGAAAACGTTGCCAAAATCGAGAGCCTGATATCAACTTATACATAGAAGCTGAGCGTAGGATGACGAAAAGAGCTCTAGCAGAGAGCTACTTATATAATGCATCTGCATTAAAAAGAGTGCGTCGCAGGCGAAATTTTTTCCATATTTAAAAATTAACCTCAAGTGTTAAAGCAAGAAAGTTTAGCTCTGTAAAGGTTGAATTGACAACAGTTTGTCCTAGAAATAGGGGAAAATAGGGCGATTTTGCTCAATATAGGCCGACTCCGAAAAAAT
Source organism: Trissonchulus latispiculum (assembly GCA_030248195.1). Lineage (NCBI taxonomy): Eukaryota > Metazoa > Nematoda > Enoplea > Enoplida > Ironidae > Trissonchulus > Trissonchulus latispiculum. The sequence goes on from JASAND010025715.1 coordinate 26,986, forward strand.
AGGAAAAAATAGGAAAATAGGGATAGTTGAAGCCCTGGAACTCTTGCCCTCATCATCTCAAAAGTCCAATGGGCAATGAATCTGGGGACCAGGTGGGTGAAGATTTTACAAAAAAATATGCTAGAAATTGCGCTATTTTTCTGGCATACACACTGTATAATCTGGCTATCTCAAAACCAGGCAGATGTAGTGGCCAAAAGGCAAAGATTGAGTAAAAATCTCCGTGCAGCGCAGGAATAGTTTTGAAAATTTGGCCTGCTGAGCGAATTGTTCAGGGCAAAATTTGGTTCCAAAAGGGGCATCCTCTGCTTTGCGGGAATATTGGGGGGCGGAGGGGACGAATTTGGGTCTTGGGATATAATTATTAAACGGGATTCCCACCCACCCCCACTAGAATAAGCCCAGGCTGATTTCAGCACTAGTCACACACAAGTTCACAAGTCGCCCACGCCCTTGTGATCTTTTGGATTGTGCTCACAAACTGTAGAAAATTGGAATTCAACTAAGTTACGCTGTAAGGCAAAAGTTGAAAGCCTAATTCGAAAGTGTCTAAGTTTTGGCAATTTGTAGACAGTTTGTAGTCTTAACTTGTGGCTTTTGGGCCAATGAAACTAAATCAGGGAAATCAATTCTTAAAGAAGCTTTTGGCTTGTGAAAGGTCGTTCCATCGTGAAATCGAATTCTTTTAAGTCTCAAACTGAAACTTATATATACTGATGATATTCTGCATTTGCTGGCCGATGTTATCAACCCCTAAACTAAGCTTAAGTAGCTATGTAGCTAACTTTATTAGATAAAACGCAAAAGATAAATCCAGTTTGAGAATTAATCTTACTTTAGGCGTTGATATCGGCCACTGAGGCCAAAGTTATCAACGTCTAAACCTGGGTGAACTTGGCTATCTTCAACATATAAAGTTAATCCGTATTAGCTACTTAACCCGGGTTTGGGCGTTAATAACATCAGCCCCTGGATGTGAAATAGAAAACTCCCATCTAATGTAAAGCAGTGTATCTAGTTATATATAAGAGAGCACAAAATAAACGGTAAAAGGCTTGAACAATTTCCATCGAGTCAGCAGCAACAGATCCGCCCAGATTACTGTAAATAAAGAAGAGAAATAAAGAATAGAGACGAGAAATCCAAAAAAAACAATCAGCTTTTCCCGCATCATACCAAGATGATTAAATCTAGGTTCGACTAAAAACTAAATTGAATCCAAGTGATGAATGAGAACTGTATATACTAATACTATATACTCTAAAATCTGGAAAAAGCATATTTTTTTGTAAAATCTTCACCCAGCTGGTCCCCAGATTCATTGCCCCTCGGACTTTTGAGATGATGAGGGCAAGAGTTCCAGGGCTTCAACTATCCCTATTTTCCTATTTTTTCCCTATTTTTTCGGAGTCGGCCTATATTGAGCGAAATCGCCCTATTTTCCCCTATTTTTAGGACAAACTGTTGTCAATTCAACCTTTACAGAGCTAAACTTTCTTGCTTTAACACTTGAGGTTAATTTTTAAATATGGAAATAATTTCGCCTGCGGCGCACTCTTTTTAATGCAGATGCATTATATAAGTAGCTCTCTGCTAGAGCTCTTCTCGTCATCCTACGCTCAGCTTCTATGTATAAGTTGATAGCGGGCTCTCGATTTTGGTAACGTTTTCATATTTTATTGGCCTCGTGGATCCCAACACAAGAGTTGCTTTCAGTGCATAACTAAATTAAGTTTCCTCCATTCAAATTAATAAGCATCCCGACACTTGTTAAACCTAGGGCAATGGAAAAGTTAGGGAAGACCTTTCTGCAGCGGAAATGTTTGGAAAATTTTGGTACATTTAGTCTCGACTAGGAGGAGTGACAGTATATGTATATCTATAAAAGCTGTTTTTATTGAGTCAACGAGTTCTGCGAATTTTCAAAGTTGGAGGAAGACCATGTTTGCACAAAATCGATTCGCAAAAGTCGAGGAAAGCTCGAGGTGATATTTTATTTTTTGTGCCAAACTGAAAGTACTGATACTGATGCTCATAGGTGTGGCTGGCGAAAAAAGTGGGGGTGGGGGTTCAGAAAAAAGTAGGGAGGGGGAAAAACGGGGGGGGGGGGGGGGGGGGGGGGGGGGGGGGGGGGGGGGGGGGGGGGGGGGGGGGGGGGGGGGGGGGGGGGGGGGGGGGGGGGGGGGGGGGGGGGGGGTGGGGGTGGTCGCGAAAAGTCGATTTGGGGGAGGGGAAATAGTCAAAAAGTTTCTAGAGGGGGGGGGGGGAAAAGTTGGTCGAAAATTCACACCCATTTCTAGAAAACAATTAGAAATAAAATAATTTTTCCGTTTGTTTTCTAATTGTTTTCTACATTACCCAATTTTTTCTAAATGTTTTCAAATTTTTTCTAAATGATTTCCTAATTAGAAATCAATTAGAAAACAAAATCGATATAACTTCTAATTGTTTTCTGATTGTTTTTAAATGTTTTCTTGGCTAAAAAACAATGCGAAAAGAATTCTAATATTTTTCTAATTGTTTTCTAATTGATATCTAATTAGCAAAAAATGAAAATATGCAATTTTTTCCAATTTTTTTCCAATTGTTTTCCAACTGTTTTCTAACTCGCCAAATATATACCATGAAAAATTATTGTGGTTCATGGATTTTTGTGGTTCATCATTATTCAACCGATGGAGATAATTATCAATGAAATTTCAATTGAGTATGGTCATCAGAAAGGTATTTTTTCACCATTGCAACATGGTTTTTTAAAGAAACATTCGACGCTGACAAGATTAATAACTTCGGTCTTTAGATGGAGTTCTGCTTTTGATAAAGGGGATTATGTTGATGTGCTTTTCCTAGATGTTAAAAAGACTTTTAATTCTGTTAGTCACAATAAACTTTTGCTTAAGTCAGAGTTTAGGTATTGGTGGAACTTTACTAAAATGGCTAAAAAGCCTTTTTAACTGGAAGACGCCAGAGCGTAAGAGTACAGTCTGAGTTTTCTTCTTACACTGTCTTAACAAGCGGTGTTCCACAGGGTTCTGTGTTAGGTCCTACTTTATTTCTATACTTCGTAAATGATCTACCAGAAGTATATGAAAATTTTTAATGAGAAATGTTTTACCTCCTCTCTCAAGTTAGATTTTTTCTTTTACCAAATCCCAAAACATAAATTGTTAGTGGCATTAGTGGTGATAAACAGGAGTGAGATATCGCAGAATCAACATTAGAAATAATCTGGAAAACAATTAGAGAAGATTGCATGCTACCGAGGAGGCGTTTCTGAAAACAATCAGAAATCATTAGAAACATTTTTGAAAACAATGGATATTATTTAGAAAACAATAGGAAAATGTTAACTTTTATTAGGAAATTAATTCGAAAGAAATAAGAAATATTGTGTAATTCAGAAAACAATTAGAAAGTGGTGCCTGATTAGAAAAAATTAACAGAAATTAATTAGAAAACCACAATAAAACAATTTGAAAAATATAGAAAACTATTAGCAACAATTTTGATAAACAATCAGAAAATTTATGGAAAAAAATTAGAAACTTTTTCCAATTGTTTTCTGGAAATGGGCTTCGTGTGTGGGGGGCGAGCCCAAGGCATAAATTTACCTAAATTTTTAGCGAAAAATTAGCATTTTTCCGCTCCCTCCCCGTCTTGATTCAAAGGTAGGAAAAATTAAGAAAAATAGGAAAAAGATCAAAAAATTGCGCTCCGCGGCTCGAGTTTTCTTCTTCTTAATATCCTATTTATAGTATTTATGAAGAAAAAGCGTGAAATGCGCCCGAAGTTTTTCTAGAAAATTTCCATTTTGGCCTAGAAATTGCCATACTTATAGAAATTTTACCGGTTTTAGCGGCGAGCCCAAGGCATAAATTTACCTAAATTATTAAATTAAATTTAATTTAATAAATTAAATTTAATTTAATAAATAAATTAAATTATTGTGGTTCATGGATTTTTGTGGTTCATCATTATTCAACCGATGGAGATAATTATCAATGAAATTTCAATTGAGTATGGTCATCAGAAAGGTATTTTTTCACCACTGCAACATGGTTTTTAAAGAAACATTCGACGCTGACAAGATTAATAACTTCGGTTTTTAGATGGAGTTTGCTTTTGATAAAGGGGATTATGTTGATGTGCTTATCCTAGATGTTAAAAAGACTTTTAATTCTGCTAGTCACAATAAACTTTTGCTTAAGTCAGAGTTTAGGTATTGGTGGAACTTTACTAAAATGGCTCAAAGCCTTTTTAACTGGAAGACGCCAGAGAGTAAGAGTACAGTCTGAGTTTTCTTCTTACACTGTCTTAACAAGCGGTGTTCCACAGGATTCTGTGTTAGGTCCTTCTTTATTTCTATACTACATAAATGATCTACCAGAAGTAGTGCGGGTCTCAAATATTTCTCTCTATGCTGATGATGTAAACTATATATATTTGGCCGTTCGAAAAGGCGAAATTTCTGATAACCTACAATTGGATTTGGATAGAGTGAACCAGTGGATTCGTATTTGGCAGTTGGATATTGCGGTTCATAAGTGTATGGTTTTGCATATTTGGGTTAATATTAAATTTATTAAATTAAATCCTATTGCCAAATACGTCATAAATGGTTCTGATGTAGAATTGGTTAGATATGCAGTTGATTTTGGGGTTATTATTCGGTATGATTTAAAATTTTCCGATCACTGTAGTAAAATTGCTAAGAAAGCCTTTCATATTTCTAATTTGATACATAATTGTTTTATTTCTACTGATCCGTTCTTCAAATTTAAGTTATTCAGTATTTACGTACGCCCAATCTTAGAAACGGCTTGCGAGGCATGGATCCCAAACCTTGTTAAAGATATTTCGTTGTTCAGAAAGCGTTCAGAGGCGTTTTACAGAAAGAATTCTTCCAAATTTAAATTTTGATTATGATCATAGATGTCGATATCTTAGGACTCTGACTTTAGAAAAACGTAGACGTTATAAAGATTTAGTTCTAATGTACAAGATTATATTATATATACTATATTATATATACGTACTATATAAGTCTAAACAAAGCAAAGCAACGTAGCTATGGTAAGAAAAAGTGGGAAGAAGCGGGGATCTGGGGGCGGAAGCCCCCAGCTAAAAGCTAGAGCTCTTTTAAAAAAGCTTCACCTATTTGAAGTTTTTTGAGAAATGTTGTAGTTAGCAGTAGCAAAATTTGACTGAGCTTTCATGTGTGCATTTTAAATTGTATTTTGTAAAAAAGCGTGCATATGGGTTTTTAATGATTTTTTGAAAATCGGACCCTGGGTTTATTTTAGGCAAAAATAAGTGGGATGGGTATAAAATGCGCCAAAAATTCTAAAAATGCTGTATAAATAGCTTGTTTTCCACATACACTGCTATAACTGATGTGTCCGTGATCCGATCCAACACCATTGGAATGGTGAGACACACGATGATGAGTGTGGCCAATGACGACTGAACACATCAGCCTTCGACAAGTAGAATAAACTCTGATTGGTCACTTAAGGTGGTGATTCCTTTTAGGCACATATTGTTATTTGGTGGCGTAAATCAAGACGAAATTTGATGAAACTTTCCGAAATAAGTTCTTTTAGCGTTCTAACACACTCCGCGCAATCCGGATTCAAAAATTCGAGATTTCCGGTCAGAGTGGTTTTTCCCAATTTTTGAACGTTTGGCAGCAGCTATACAGTTATGACTATATGCATTCGAAAGATCTCATTGGGCTTCACATTTTTGCTTTTGAAAGCAAGTTTCTAGCTTTTCTCTACCGTGATATATAGCCGTTTCTCTTGTTTTGGAGTAGAAAAAACGTCATTTTTGCAGAAATCAAATAATCCAACATTTCTTGAACTACGCAAGCCGTAAAATCAAACTAAGGGCGTCGATCTGAAGGTCTCACAGGGACAAATTATCCGACGCATGATCGTCTTCCAACTGCTATCCTGCAGGCTGCTATCATAAAAAATGTAGTTTTTGCAAAAACACCACCAATTTTTTTCCAAAGATTGTGGAGCATTCACCATGCAAGTTGGAGGGCTGATACTGAACAAATGTGTTCTGCACAAATATACCCAGGGACGATTTTTTAGTTGCCCCGATTGCTGCTTTCTAGCTATAGTAATCGCTTGACAAATTTGGAAAAAGTAGGTAAAATCCGGGTTACGCACACATTTCAGCTTATTTCTCTATAACGAAGAGCGATTTCACAATAAATAAAAAATCGTCCCCAGCTATTTGATGGAAGTATCGAATGATATAACCGATGTCTCGCGAAAAAATTTACTTGAGTCTGCAAAAATTCTGGAAAATTATACTTCTTCTAAAATGTGTTAAAAATATTTTAGAAAAGCAATATTAGTTTCGTGGCGTGCATTTAAATGAGGAAATGTTAAGCTACATTTTGATATAAAAATGGCTTCTTAACTCCAAGTAATGAATGAGTTATAATGGTGCAAACTTTATGTGACCAAAGGGAATCACCACCTTAAACGTATATAAACGATGAACCTTATTGTTAATCTCATTGTAGTAAATGCTATGATACTGAGATGCGTGCGGTTGCACTATAACTAATCTCAGTATCCGACACACCAAATTGGCGCTGCGAGCCTTGCCTACGCGAGATGACATCCAGCCTTCCGGTACCTCAGAAATATCTGGAGAGGCCTGGTGAACCTTCAGCCCCTTATTCAAAGTCTGGTTCGGATTGTTCGAGAACTACCTATACCTGAACAACCGTAACCGCAAGGATGATGATAAGCTCACAGAAGCTGACAAAAACCACTACCTGTTTTCCTTACTTGGAACAGAGGGATGTCGGATGTTCTCCTCCCATCCAATCGCCTTTCAGCAAGATGTTGCGCGGTATCAAGAATACTCCCAAGCCGTGCGCGATCTTTTTGACAAACCAGTGAGTAAAGTGCGAGCCCCAGTCAACTTCTTCTGCCGACATCAAGGAGTCAATGAAACTGCAGCAGAATTTCTCGCTGCATTGAGAATTCTGGCTTCTGACGGCGGTTTTGGACTCCAAGAAGACAAATTTCTAGCCATACAGTTGGTAAGCGGATGTCAACACGGTCCAACTCGTCTCAAACTGCTAGAAGAACCTAAACCAAACTTGGCGAAAATCCATCAAATGATGCAAGCGGCCGAAACAGCACAATTAGACAACGCCCATTTGCAGAAACCTGTATCTGTCAATGCTGTTTCCCGGACACCACACCACTCTAATCAACCGTCACGTGGAGACAGAACAGAAGATGCCAATAATACTGCTCACACAACCTCAAAATTCTGCCAAGGATGTGGTAAATCAGGTCACGTCTACAAATCTGGCAGTTGCCCAGCCCAGAGCGCCACCTGCAACTTCTGTAGAAACCTGGGACACTTCGAAAGGTGTTGTCAGAAAAAACAGACAGCCCCTCCAGACTCCTTTCCAAGACGGGTAAGACAGCTCAGAATCCACAGAACTGCTGCTTCTAACAAACACAGCGGATTCTCCTGCAAACCAATACTGGTTGCAGGGGAAAACCAAGCAATGGTGGAAATGGCTGTCGATTCCGGGGCCGAGATTATTGCAATACCGCGACGCACGTATAACGACAACTTTGCTGACACACCTCTGGACCCTTGTCCCCAAATTATCGAAAGCTACGAAGCTAAAGAAATCGAAGGATGCCTAGGTGTCTTCACAGCGACTGCCACTGTCGAAGATCAGAAAGCGGCTCTCCAAGTCTAGGTTCTACCAGACCACTGCCCGCCCATACTTGGCCTAGACGCCATCAGGAGTCTGAAGCTGGTTTTAGACCCGACAACCATGGAAGCACACCCCCTGGTATGTCCTGGAGCCAGTGTCGCAGCCGGGGCCACGTCGTTAAACCTACTGCGTCCCAACTACGTGTAGCCCCACTCGTTCGACGTCCAGCAGTCGAAAAAGAAATTCAGTCGATGGTGCAGCAAGGGGTCTGGGAGCCCACTGGGTCCATGGCATAGTGACAGTCCCTAAGCCAAACCAGAAATCAATGAGACCGGGAAATCCAGATGGTCGCGCTCGGAAGCAAATATCCCAGCCGGATCAAAGAAAGCTACATAACCCGGGTCCATATAAGGTTGGCGACAAAGTGGTGGTCAGGCGCCCACAATGCCTGAATGGTCAAACCCTTGGTCACAGGTCTTGGTCGTTCAAGCTGTCCTTGGGGACTATACCTACCGCCTCAGCGATCACCAGGTTTGGAACGCTCGGAAAATGCGCCGAGCCCACGAGTGAAGCGGATATCGGGTCCGTCGAAAGTCAGGACGGTGGGGCCCTCCTAAGGCGTTCAACACGAACTACGAAGGGTATCCCTCCTCACCGGTTCTCCCCCGGACATAAAGAAGGAGGGGTGATGATGTGTCCGTGATCCGATCCAACACCATTGGAATGGTGAGACACACGATGATGAGTGTGGCCAATGAAGATTGAACACATCAGCCTTCGACAAGTAGAATAAACTCTGATTGGTCATTTAAACGTATATAAACGATGAACAGTATTGTTAATCTCATTGTAGTAAATGCTATGATACTGAGATGCGGTTGCACTATAACTAGTCTCAGTATCCGACGCACCAATAACTATGCCTAAAATTGCTCAAAAATCAAGTATTAGCACTAAAAAGGCGATTTTTAATCAATAATCTCCGGCGAAGCCGGAGAAATTTTGAAAATTTTGACCAAAAATCGTAAAAATTTGGTAATTTCTGGGCACCTTAGGGTGAGTGGGGGGAGCCCAAAAAAGTGGGGGGAGGTGCTCGAGTGGGGGGGGGCAAAAACTGGGGGGGGGGGGCGCTACCCCCCCCCCCCCCCCCTAAAAATTTTGTTTTGCGTAAATTTTGTAAGTAAAGTAAGGGACCTGCGTAAATTTTGTGTATCTCTATTTTAGAATGCGTATTTTTGATTTCGACTGCCTAAAATTACAAAAATTGCTTCTCAACGTTATAAAGCTATAAACGCTTAGCTTCGAGTTGACTGGGTCATCGTATCTAATGCTGCCGAAGCTATGGCCCTGCCGTGCTGCTGGAAGAAGAAGGAAGGAAGGAAGGAAGCTTCGAGTTACTGCGTTTTTGAGAGTTTTTAAACAACGTTAAGGGCCTTTTAGCTTCATTTTACGTTGCATGCTCGTCGAACTGCGGTGTGAAAGTATGAATAGCTGGCGAAAAATAGATACGCAAGGTGTCTGGGGGCACAACCCCCTATAAGTCGAAGAAAACTTTAAATTTCAGAGTAAATTTGTTTTCAAAACTTTGAATTCTTTGCCTTGAGCAGTTTAACAGGTTGGCTGGTTGGTTAGACATAATGTTCCCTTGACCAGATAATATTTTAGTTTACTATGTCAAATCAAAATAGAAACAAACAGCAACGCATACTATGCATAGTACGCACAGAAAGTATAGCAAGTGCTTGCTATGTATATACCGAAGACCAGCCACCCCACCCCGCCCCATAAGCTATCCTCAAAACAACCAAACAATGGTTAATTCGCGAAGAAGGCGCGAAAATTTTTGTTTTTTCTGCTTTTTCTCCTTTCTGCTTCTTAACTTTTCTGACCTTCGAAACCTGACAGGGGGGGCAGCCGCCCACCCTTGGGTGCGCCCCTGTATGTAATATATATTAATTATGTAAATATGGCCCCACCACCTTAATCGACAAATCCCAAACCCCACCCACCCAAATTTGCCAGACCCACCCTAAGAATTTCTGACGTTTCACTAAAGAATCTTGCAAATTTTTTTAAGTTCTTGCTTAAAAATGAAGAACAATCACTATTTTTAGACTTTGTGCAGTTAATTAAAATAGCATTTTGTCTGAAAATTTTTAAAGAGAAATGTTTTACCTCCTCTCTCAAGTTAAATTTTTTCTTTTACCAAATCCCAAAACATAAATTGTTAGTGGCATTAGTGGTGATAAGCAGCAGTAAGATATCGCAGAATCAACATTAGAAATAATCTGGAAAACAATTAGAGAAGACTGCATGCTACGGAGGAGGCGTTTCTGAAAACAATCAGAAATCATTAGAAACATTTTTGAAAACAATGGATATTATTTAGAAAACAATAGGAAAATGTTAACTTTTATTAGGAAATTAATTCGAAAGAAATAAGAAAATATTGTGTAATCAATTAGAAATAATTCAGAAAACAATTAGAAAGTGGTGCCTGGTTAGAAAAAATTAACAGAAATTAATTAGAAAACCACAAGAAAACAATTTGAAAAATATAGAAAACTATTAGAAACAATTTTGATAAACAATCAGAAAATTTATGGAAAAAAATTAGAAACTTTTTCCAATTGTTTTCTGGAAATGGGCTTCGTGTGTGGGGGGCGAGCCTAAGGCATAAATTTACCTAAATTTTTAGCGAAAAATTAGCATTTTTCCGCTCCCTCCCCGTCTTGATTCAAAGGTAGGAAAAATTAAGAAGAAAAATGGGAAAAAGATCAAAAAATTGCGCTCCGCCGGCTCGAATTTTCATCTTCTTAATAGCCTATTTATAGTATTTATGAAGAAAAAGCGTGAAATGCGCCCGAAGTTTTTCTAGAAAATTTCCATTTTGGCCTAGAAATTGCCATACTTATAGAAATTTCAGCGGTTCCTCGAAATGCAAGGAATTAAAGATTTTTTGACCGAGTCTGTTGTAAAAACAAAACATTTATTCAATTTCAACCTTACGAACGTTTGCTCGTGAAGCACCGCACCCCCAGTCGCGAATTCTTGCATCTACCAGTGGACGGTTGTATTTATTTTTTCATTCAAATCTGTGAGAAATCGAATTTCGAATTTTAACATTTTGGTCAAAATATATCCTACAGTCAGTTTAAATCTCGGGAGCTCGAGATCGGGGCCTGACCTGTCCCAGGTGCATCCTTAGTTTTGATCGATAAATATCGTTACTATTGTACAGGGGGACTGTTGGAATTTTCAAAAAGTTTCAAAAATTTTCTGAAATTCCTTTTTAGCACCAATATATTGTCGAAAAATTTTTAACCGGGAATTTTGCGAATTCTGAAAAAACCTAAATAACCTGCTTAGGTTTGGTTTAAACCTTTAAGTAGGGAGTTTGCCTCACTCCGTAAACTCACATATTGTGTGTGCATAAAAAAAGTTGCTGGATATTCGCTTGTAACAAGAGTTTAGTATCCCTATATTTCGCCCTATATTGTACTGGTAAAATCCCTATATTTTGCCCTATCTTCAAATTTTCATCGGTTGAGGCACTGATTATATATTTACTTTACTTTCCGATAGAATCATTTACTTTCCCGTGTTTTAGTCAGAAATGGCAGGAGAACTTGCGCGGTCGTTGCAATACGAGTATAAATCAGTAAGTTCTGATTCTTTCTTTCATGGGTGCTTATAGTCATGGGGTGAGAAAATCCCCCTACTCCGTCGTGGAGGGCAGGCGCTAGCGTAGGCAGAAAAAATTTCGGAGGGGGCAATCCAAAATTCTCCGAAATTTCTACCTCAATTGAACCGTTGGAGGCAAATTTCAAGCAAAATTTAGTGCTTTTCGGTATGTTTTCCTTCAAAAACCAACACCTCATGCGAAAACTTTTTACGCGATTCTTTCTTTACTTGTGTGAAATCTGCAAATCATTTGGTAATCAAATTTTGGTTCACTCTTGCATATTGTTTGACAGTTTTGAAAATGACACCTGTATACTTTTGTTCTATCCGTATACCTTTTGACTGAGTAGGCCAGGAAGGATTCCAAACATATATCTGTAATGGTGGCACAACTTCCTCTTTGCAGGTAGTAAAAATTTTGCACCGTTTACATTTGTTGTATACGTATATATATATATATATATTGTTTTAATGTTGTATACGTATATATTCGGGATCGACCGGAACTCCAAAAAACCGGAACCGGAACTGGCTTTACAAAACCGGAACCGGAACCAGCTCTTTAACACTACAAAAATCATAAAATCAAAAATCGAAAATTTTTTCTGACGTTTTGGGCAATTTTTGCACAATTTTAGTAGTAGTTACTAGAACATTGTAATAACGTTTGAATTCTATTTTGTATAGTTATTTCAATGCACGAATACGAAATTTGCAAATTATTAAAAGATTTTTGTCTTATAGCATAGTTAAACTTTACTATATATAGCTTTAAAATTAAAATTTAAAATTTAAAATCAATTATACACGGTATGCATATGCTATATTTATATTATTCGAGCACATTATCAATGAATAAACGGCATCTATATTTTTACATTATACATACGAATTTCGATGAATAATTTAATCGAATGCAAGTTGACTTTTAAGGGATATTACTGACAAATAAAATTTAATTTCTTAATCAGTTAAGCTGAATTTTGAAAAGCTACAAAGTATATAGATACAGACACAGATGTAGAAACTGATTCCGCGAAATTTTTGCGAGCACCAAAAACTGCTCTTACAGCTTTCGGCAAAATAACTGAGAAAAATGTTTAGTTTTTATCTGGCTTGTCTGATAATTTATACTGTTATACTGTAATACTTTATACTGTATATGATATACTGTTCTTGTACAAATTCCGTATTGTAAAATCTAATCTGGTTATGAATGAACTTAGGTAACATCAGCTACAAAATTGAACTTGTTTAGAACATTGGCTTTTAATTCCTTAGATTGTAATTATATCTCAGTATAATTACTTGGATATTGGAGTTTTGTGATTAAAATGCAAATGTAAGAGAATCGCAGTTTTTCAAACAGTTTTAAAGAAGTTTGATAAAATTTTTGAACATTTCAATAAAATTTTGCTTTTGTAATAGGCTAAAATTGGTTCCGGTTCCGGTACGTTTTCAAAAACCGGAACCGGAATTCCGGTCGATCCGTAATATATATATAATAATATTTAGTAATATAGTAAAGTATTTAGTAAAGTAAAGTAAAGTAACATAGTAAAGTAAATTTAGTATATAGTAAAATGGTAATATTTAGCCGATTTTTTTTT